>ML180267.1:0-20833 GCA_004369135.1 Dendrothele bispora CBS 962.96 | reverse complement strand
ATAATCTTCACCTCAGTCGCTTTACTATCAGCGCTAGGGCGGATATTTTATCATTCACTTCCATTTATAGAATCAATAGAAGTTGCTTTACTATCAAGGCTGAGCACTTGTTTATGATAGATGTCTCTCCAGCTTCAGCACTACATAGACTTCTACATCTGGAATTTTTCTTGGACCATTCTTATTGACTTTGATGGCTCACTGAAAGGGACAGAGACTCGTGAAACAGCTCGAACAAAAAATCATTCTGCCATGTACGAGTCCACATGTATACATACTTCTCTGAATTCACATGTACGGAATTTGAATCTTATACGTTATGGCAAAAACATGTACAAAGAAAACTACTATCATGCCTACTATATTTCCTCCAAAATTAAGAGTTTTTGTCAGTTCGCAAGTATGGAGGATGTCTGACAGATAACTTTTTGAACGCCACCAAGAAAAAAATTTACCCTACAACATAGCGAAAAAAAGTTCTTTTACTTTATCGTTATCTCCATTTGGTATACAATCTTATCTCATGCCACTTTCATACTGTCGGCAGCCCGGCATCCCGGCATCTGGTAATGGCTTCGGGCCTATTCCTCCATTGGGCAGTTTCCTACCCACTCTTACTGTTTCATGGCTGACAGGGATGGATGTGGTCCTCGTTGGTGCCAGCAACTTTGAAAAATTGCCAAATGCGATCTTCGGTTTCTTTCTTGTGGGAGATATCTTTATTGCCAGGGCAAGACGGGTATCAGGAAAACTTGATTGATCATGATGATCTGTCATCTCTGATTTTTACTAGTATAAGGTGTGAGTATCTCGAGTAGCGTTAGGCAACCACATCACCTCACTGTAGGTTAAAATAGCCGATCTGGTCAGAAATCTTGTAAGAGCACTGATCGGACCAATCCTGATAATGTTCTTTACAATAATCCAAGTCGGAGTGTCTCAAAGAACTGAATTCATAGTGCTTTTCAGGCAGACTGGGAGAGATCTCACTCAGTAGACCATACTTAGTACCATCATTGTTTGTTTCCATGCCAGTAAAAGATTTATTTGCCTTCTCATAAAACAATGTGCATGCGCAGGTTTTTCAAAACTTGATTTCTTCATCTCTCAATCCACCACGATGAAGCGATTTCGAGCTTCCTTTTTTCACTTGTCCACTGTTCTCGTACTACTGGCGATTCAGGCTCTTGCAGCTCAAGAGTTAACAATCCTAAACAAGTGAGCTCAAAAAACTTGTTTTAAGTACTACTTCAAATTGATGATTCCTGACACAGCCAAAACGCTATCTGTGGTTCCTCATTTACCCTGCAGTGGCGTGGTGGTGTGTGTCAGTATATCCATCTCCCAACTTCTTTCCATAGGGTCACTTATGCTCTTCTGTACTCTATTCTCGAGAAGCGCCATATGATTTGCAAATCAGGGTCGGTAATGCTCCAAGTCTATATCCCTGTTCCTGGCAATCTCATTGGCAGAACTCTTGATTACCAGTGGTTCCTTGCTGTTATAATGCTCAAGGACAAGTTTGTTCCTGACATTTCCTAGCTTTCAATCAGACGGCGACCAGAATAACTTTTCTCAGAGGGTTGCAGCCACTTCATTTCTTGTTACATCACCACTTAGTGAGAATCTACTATCCGCAACTCAACGAGTTTTCGGGAAATTTATGGTCTCTAGATTCAAATTCTCGAATTTCAGCCAATCTTCTTGTACAAGACTCTGTAGGAAATAGTGATTCCAGAGCTATTGACCTTGAGCCAGAATGTATGTTTTATGAGTATCTCACAAAGATTTCATAAGATTCATCGAAACTATCCTTAGCTTCCACCCTTTGTTCTGATCATACTTCGGGTAAGTCCTTGATTAAAGTGGTACCTCATCATTCACTGAGCTCGACTGTGTGTGATCCTTGCATGGCCAGAGACTCTGAGTCAAGATTCTACTCCTACTACACCGAGTGCTACAGAGCCAGAGAATCCAAGTCAAGATTCTACTCCTACTACTACACCAAGTGCTACAGAGCCAGAGAATCCAAGTCAAGATTCCACCAGCGTCGTTGTTCCAAACACCACGCCAATGAACGCGAGTTCTACCAACATCGTTGCTCCGAAAACCACGTCAATGAACGCGGATTCTACTAACATCGTTGCTCCGAAAACCACGTCAATGAACGCAAATTCTACTAGCGTCGTTACTCCGAACACCACGTCAATGAACGTAAATTCGGATGTCTCTCGCGGTCACACCCAAAACATTGCTGGTGTCGTAGCTGGCACTGTAATCGGGGGAGCTGCCTTGATTTTGACTCTTTGTGGATTCAGTCTTGTATTTTATATACGAAGAAGGAGACAAAGACAAATGAGAGCCTTCGTCATTGGAGATGAAAGTAAGTTTCCTTTACTTTCTGAAGTTGATCTGTCACTCAATCCTGACGAATCAAAAAGGTCATCGGCAAAGCGGTAGCCCAAGCAGTTCATCATCTGAGCCCGAAAGTAACGGTGGCAAACGTAACGATACTCATGCTTCATGGATGTCGCAATTACCCGTTGAGAGCGATGAGTTCCCTGAGAGGACTGAAAGGCATCTATCAGAGGTGACGGATCGAAGTCCAACGACGCAGGATCTGCAAGTGCAGGTTCGACAGCTTATGGCAGAAAACGCACGTCTTGCGACGCTGACAATTCCGCCACCAGCATATCAGAATGAAGAGGGGTCTTTCGCGTTGTAAATTTAGGATTGTCAGTCAAAGATTCTTTGTGAAATTCACTGAACAGTGTGCGGGATCGAACCCGGTTGCTATCTAGTGTCGTCCTTGTTAGGGCAAAAATAGGAAAACGGCACACAGTCGTAAATTGCAATTGATCCAGCCGAACTCGGTGCAAAGATTGATATTGAATCAGAGGCAACAAGAAGAATGGTATACATTTGGTGGTTGAGGCAAATGTTTTGGGCTATGAATATTCGAATCGGTGAGATCGAGGGTTTGCAAGGTCATCGTGGTACGACGTTGGATTAGACAGTATTAGTAACATCATGTGACAATACGTGCACCGTCACTCACGCGTCAAAATTATTCTTTCGCGCGCTCCTCCATGTCTGGACCTGCAAAATCTAACGCGCCTCCTGTCGTCGTTCCGGGCTCTGGCAATAACATTATTCTCAATCCTCTACAGGTACTAATGAATAGAGAGATAATATATGGTAGCTGACTGATTTAGCGCGGGAACCCAATCCTTGAACACGTTCGCAATGTCGGCAAAGAATACGGGGACATTGTCGCGGATTATCAAGTCGGCAGAACCACCGGTGTTCTATTTCTGAGGTACATCACTTGCTGTTCTTGTGGAGACATCTTTTGATCAGTTTCTAGTTTGAAATATCACCGTTTACATCCCGAGTATATTCACACACGAATAGAGAAACTGGGGCGTTCCTATAGTTTGCGGATTCTTCTCATTTTGTGTGATATTGTAAGTGAGCTTTTCATTTATAACGATTCTTTCCTGAACGCTCTATCAGACCGAACACAAGGATGCAATTCGAGAGCTTACCAAAGTAAGGCCATTTCCGTCTGCCACTCTTTACTCTTTCTAAGCTGTTGCACTGCAGATATGTTTAATTAATACTATCACCGTCATTGTCGCATTCTCGTGAGTTCTTATTCCCTTTATTGACCATACAACGACGCGTCGCAATATTGAATGATATCAAGTTCGGAAGAAGCTGGTCACTACCTTTCTACATTCAAACAATTTGAGTATAAACCACCAACAATGATCAAGGAACGCGTAGACAAGGACTACACATCAATGCTCCGCAGTTCCCTGACAAGTATAAGCAAAGTCAATAAGACTGATGTCGAAACTCTCCGCACTGCCTTTGGTGTGAGTGAATACTTGATTTGAATGAATCCTCTTGCTGCAGAAATTTATTAGTTTTCTTTAGAGTGTCGCAAATATTGCAAAAGCAAGTCCGGAACAGCTCAGCAATCTTCCTGGCTTTGGTCAAGTCAAGGTTAAAAACATCAAAAATGCTTTCGAGAAGCCATTCCGCAATCAAGTAACGAACACTCTAGCTTCTATGGCATCAACGCAAGATCCATCATTAGAGGCAATTGTTACCGACGATGATGCTAAAGACGATGAGAACCCTGGAAGTGGCGGCATGGCGCAAAGTAGTGGTGGCAATCATAGAGGACGAGTGCGCGAGCCCAGTCCCGTCTGGGATATTGAACTTGATCTTTGATCATCTCGTCGAAACTTCCTTAATTCTGTGCACATAGCGCATGCCCTTGATACCGATGATCGCTAGATGCCTGGCGATGTATTACGACTCGATACATCAAGATTCAAGAATAGTTTCTTCGTAAAACTGCCGGATATAATTTTACTTGAATGACTCGGGCATTGAACATCAAGTAACTGGGGAATAGATGTTGTATTGCGAGAACCTGAGCTTTGTTGCTGAGGCGATGAATCATGACAGATTTTGAACTTGAAGAAATTTCCGAATCCATTGTATGGTATGATGAGACGGTTGCTTGGATTTCCGCTGGAGGAGGAGGAGGAACCGGTATGACACGGAACACAAAGCAAGTTAAGAGACATTGTTGGGATCCCGTGCCTCGGAATGTGTATTCCTCCTGAACTGTTGTTGTGCGTTACAGTGAAACAACTTCATGCGTGTATTTAGATTTCCAAGGATAAGGGCAGAAAGGCGGAAAGAAGGCCAGTTTTACAGCTTCTTGCTGCCTCGATCTTCTTTATTCGCGATCTCGAGTGCGAGTTGAGAGGGATATTTGAGCCAGTTTTGGTAGAGTCGTTTGAAGTCAAGCATAGTATAGATTGCGTTTCGGAACGATGAGGAAAGATTTCGAGCCAAGTAGTACATATGTCAAGAATTCCCGGGCCTTTGTTTACATACGCGTACGCACAAGTTTGGTATGGACCATCATAATGACTCTGTCGACTTGCAATCCAGTGGCTCCCCTCTCCTCTCTCAATCCCCTGTCTTACCTTCAGAATCCTCTTCTTCCTATCTCAATTCTCATGACGATCTTTCCATATCTGAACTGTCGTTGTCCACACCATCAAAACCGTTCAGCTTGTTAGCGAGACCTCCTTCACCTACAACCCCTGTTCCGACGACGACGCGTCAAACTCGAGGCGAAGACGAAGATAACGATGAAGATGAAGATGGAAGTCAACACGAGAATGGTGACGACGACGACGACTCGGGAGGTGATCCACAACAACGAAAAAGTACTACCACCCGAAGTCGAGAAGAAGACCTCCAAAGTGACCTCTTTGTACTCCGAAAGATCAATGCTGCTTTCATGGAATTCAACGATGTGCTTGATAATGTTGGTTCTGCTAATGAGGTACGCAGTATGGCATTCCTGTTTTTTTCTTAGAATATCTTTTTTTTTCTATGCTACGACGGTGACGGATAGTTTTCGTGACTTATTACCAGCGTATTTCAGAGCAATTGGACCAAACGGAAGAACTGTTAAATAAATACGTGAATATCCTGGCCAAGTCGGACGAGTTTGCGCAGTTGATATTTGATGAAGATTGGGCAGGGGGAGATGAGGTTCGTCTTCTTTTTTCGATTGTTGTTTGTCCTCAAGTTATACTAATTTGGCCCTTCATATCTGTGACCCTGAAAGGATCTGGCGATTATAGAACAAGAACGGATAAAAGCTATAGAACGACAAAGGAGAGAGGAAGAGGAAAGAGCCTTGGCTGCCCAGCGGGAAAAAGAACGGCTGGAAAGAGAAGAAAGAGAGAGGCACGAAAAGCAGGCACGAGAACGAGTTGAGAGAGAAAAGAAGGAGCAGGCTACTACTCGCGGATCATCGGGGGTGAGAGGTGTAAGAGGAACGCGGGCTTCTATGAGGGGTGTGAGAGGGGCGACCGCATCTGGGGTTACGAGGGGAGTCGGTGAGTGCATTGCGAATTTGTGCGCTTTGTATGTCAAGCTAATTGATCTTTGAAAAGGTTCGTCTTCGACCACTCGCGGTCGGGGCGTCAGTCGGATAGCACGAGGGGGTGTGCCTCGAACTTGAAAAATCACCTGTATTGTTATGCCTTTGTTCTTAGATGTACCGGTAAGCTCTTGCTGTTTTTTGCACTGGGGTAAGAACACTCATATATTCTAGCAGATAGCCAAATGTATTTGATTTTGCAGACATTTATATAACGCTTACGATTACCAGCGTAGAGAGGACCTCGTCGACTTCTCTACCAGGACCACCAGTATATGCAATGCAAATCTTGAGGATAATCCATCCCCGCAAAGTTCCCGGTTCCTCTTAAAGCAGGCAACTTTCACGGTGCCGAATACTTTCACAACTGCCAAGATGTACAACACGTCGTGATGGTTGGGAACGTATGTGAGCTATTTTCTTGTGTGATGTTACATAAAGGGCCAACTTCTCTGTATCACTTATCCGACATTTTTTACTGTCCATGGATGGACATCACGGTGTGGTATATCACATCTCCAACTAGGCAAAGTTTGTTGAGGATCATCTAAACGTTTACTAAACGGAGTGGTTTGGACATGGTTTGACGATTACAACGGAGGCAGTCTGACACTACTGTCATTCATAGATCATGTATGCGTCCAGCGGGTAAACTCTTACCTCCTGTAATTGAAAGGCTCGTCAACTAGGCCTTCTCAAGCCACACGCGTAGATGCCTCAGAAAATTTATGATATCTGGGGTGTCATTATGGTCGAATTGGATTTCCTTTCCTGTAATATCGATAGGATGCAGATTTCTCTTGTAGCAAGTCTTGTAGTAACTTAAACCAAGCCGAAAATCCGGGCAGACAAACTAATCACGTGCATATGCCTCAGACATAAGAGGCGGGAGAAACCCCTTTTTCTCCTACCAAGAACCACTATCACCTTCACTTATGGGCAAAGTCATAAAGTAAGTCTTCAGCTCTAACTTCTGGAATTGCTGCTTACTACTGTCCCAGAGCAAACATTCCAATTGAACCGGAACCGAAACCGAAACCAGGAACCATACTGTATACGTATTCTCGATGTGTGAATAGACGAATCGACCTAGTACGTGGTTCTATGACTCCCTAATATCTTGTACCCATATGAAATCATTCAAGACATGAATCCCTTACTCGAAGATGGCGAAATACGTTTGCGCTCATTCTGTCCATTTTGATTTTTGTGCCACATCCTGTCGTTGTATCTAATACATCTAATAAATGCTATTATAACGTTACGAGAAACTGTTTGAGTGATTGTCAACCACTTGTGCTCCCCTGTATGCGTGAACAAGGGACAACAGCCTTTATGACTCTTTGCATGGTTTTGGAAGACAACGACGTTGTCAGTTCTGAACTAGGAGATGCTCTTCAAAATTGTTTTTTCAAAATCTGTTTATAGACTCGCTACAACACAAAAGAACATGCAGGGGAACAATCATAGCTATAGATGAATGCATAATTGATATCAGTGATTACCAGAGAGAGAGCTCAGAGCGACTGGGGAAGAAACCCGTTTCTACTATGCGCCCGTCTACGTATGTATGTATAGATGTTTGCTCGAACAGCACAGCGGTCGAGGCCTGAACCGATATTTACCTATCAAGACCGGATTGATGATGAGGAAGACGACTAGAAGAAGCCAGAGAGGAGAAAAAGAAAAGGATCCAAGGAAATATGTATGTACGTATGCAGAGCTAGAGTGGCTCGTCTATATGCGGGAAAGTCGTGATCCTCAGTAAATAAATTTACTGCGAATCGGACCATTGAAGCCAGTCGTTAAAGTTGAGGTAAGGGATCGACTCGGGGCCTTTGGCTGTCCAGTCTGCGATGAGGGACCAGTTGTCGATGACGGATTGGATACTACATATGAAGGGAAAGGAGGATGAAAAGAAAGAGGGCGTGGTTACTTTAGATTCACGAATTACAGGAGTATGTAATTTTTTGCCTTACCTTCCAGGCCAAACATCAGAACAGGTATCGTCGAGAGTACTGTAGAAAAAGTCGATGTAGTTCTGACGGGTCATGGGGCAGCCTCCGGATTGCCAGGCGCAATCACCGACGATTTCGGCATAGAGCTAGAGAGGGAAGGGTATCAGAAATTAAATGATCATGATGAGGAAATAGGGACTAGGGACCAGCGCGCACATCGTAATCAAGACTCGTCAAGTCGGAAGAAACGATCTCGTTGATGTCAGAGTTTGTGCACTTTGCGAGTTGAATGAGGTTGTGGGTCTAAAAATAGAAATAAGGAGGTTTGGTTCGTTGAGATGCTTAAAAAGGGAATGGATTTGTTCAACGTACACCTCCACATGTCGCACCAGCCACGCAGCTAGGAATGCTCCAAATGTTGCTCGTGCTCGCTGTCTCGTCCATGCAGTCGTCAATCTGTGTCAAGAGAGGAAATTTATTGTAAGGGGTCGGAGTAAATAACTTTGCAATGCTTTGAAGCAATAGCAAATGGTACGCACCAAGAAAGAGCAGACCTCATCGTTGGTATGGCCATTATAAGTACCCTTCTTCTGTTTGGCAGCATCGCAAACGCTCTGAGAAGGCGTCGACGACGTTGAACCCTTGGCGGCGACAGAGACAGCAAAGAGAGCGAACGCGGTTGCGAGACCAAAGGAGAACTTCATGATTGATTGGATGAAGGAAGGATTATTAGGAGGCTCAAGGAACGAGGGACAGTCCTAAATGAACGAGGGTGTCTAAGACAAGGAGCGAGTGTGGTGGTGGGCGTGCCGAACAACTGTTCAGACTTTTCTTGAGCTCTATTTATATTTCCCTGCCCATGATCGAACCACGGTCACCGAAAACCTGTACACTGTACGGCATGAAACGTTGCGAATTGAACTCTAGTAGAAAGCTTGAATTACGAGGCCCTTTGAATCCCTTCCGGAATCCACGTTTGTGACATGTAGTGGGAACAATTGCTCAGACTGTTGAAGTTTGGAACGTTGAAAACTCATGCTCGAGTTCAGAAGTGTTAATGAAAGGCCAAAAGGGATGGAAGGAGTACGGCCGTAAACGAGTGACAGTTTGAAGTTGTGAATGAATTCGTGAATTCCAAGACATTCGACGCGTTGACGAAACATTGTTTGCACAGCACGACAACGTTAGCCGCAGGTTCCCGGAGAGCATCCATCACAGCTTTCTCGACATTGGTGGGTGTGCTCAGGGTCGATGCGACACAAGCGCCAACTAGTACTTGTCAAGATACACAAATCCTCGGCCCAAAGAGGCTCTTTATCGATGAAAGCTTTACAACTTCAACCTTGAGGACCATTATCTCCGTGGAAAAATGGAGCTGGGCATCCAGGAGCTACTGACAGGAGGTGTTGTGTGACGATTGGGTGGCCCCTTGAAGATGGTTTCGAGGTTTGGAACGAGTGTAAGCATGATGATCATGATGATTGGTTGGTGATTGGTGACAGCTAAGATTTGATACCTGCCAAAATAGGATATGCCAGTGGTATGCAAGGATCATCCGTCCAACTTCGAGTGCAGCTGGCAAACAAGTGCTTTTAAAGATGGAAAATCGATTTTCGGTGAGCTTCTTCATGGAAATGGCATGTCCCGACTACTTAGCACTAGCAGCAAGCGCCTTGGTGTTCGATAGGATTCTTGTGAGCACTGAGGACGAGTCCTTTACAGGCCTCATAATGGGATTCGTTCACGATGGACATAGTGCGGTAAGGTTTGGACATTGCTTGACAATTATAACAGAGGCCGTCTGACACTACTAATACCATCATTCACAGACTACGCATGCGTAAGTACAACGGGTAAACTCTTTTAATTGAAAGGCCCGTCAACTCAAGCCACACGTGTAAATGTTTCTCAGAAATCTGAGGTGTCATACGGTCGAATTATATTCCTCTATTGATATCGATAGGATGGTTTTCTCTTGTGCGGTCATCACGCAACCCTTTTAAACCCTCAGCGTCTACCTCCAGGGTGGTTCTGCACATTGTACGCCCAGCTATGATTTCTGACCGTGATCGTGACCTTGACCTCGACCTTGAATCTGCGACTGTTACCACAGCTCTCAAAAGCGATTCTTCTACAACAAGTGAGTATACTAGTTTTGCATGTTTGGGGCGAAATTTTCACCTGATCATTCTCAAAGGCCGCTCGGACGAAGATGAAGACGCTTGCTCCAAGCTATGGAACGTGTACATCGGAGAAGCTCAGAGATACGACCAGACTCTTCTGCAGGGTTGGAAGAAAGACATGGATGGGATTCTACTTTTTGTGGGAGCAACCCAATCATTGTTTCCATCTCATGAACTGACATACGTATAAGTAGTCGGCTCTTTATTCCGCCAGCCTTACTGCCTTCATCATTGAGAGTTATAAGAATCTCCAGCAAGATCCAGCCGAAGTCACGACTTTTCTGCTCGCACAAATCGTGCAACAATTAGCGTCGAATGGTACAGCTGTGCTGGTCCAGACCCCACTACCGTTCCAGCCTACAACATCTTCCCTATTGTGCAATATCCTGTGGTTCCTGAGCTTAGCATTGGCACTAACGTGCTCACTGCTGGCGACTTTTGTACAACAATGGACGCGAGACTTCATTCACAAAACATCCATGCGACCCAGTCCCGTGCGTCATGCAAGAATACTCGCATTCGCCTACTTCGGGATGAGAAACTTTGGAATGCACACATTTATTGACGTTATTCCAATGCTCTTGCACCTTTCATTATTTTTGTTCTTTGCCGGTCTGATCGGTTTTCTTCTTCCGGTCAACCGTATCTTGACATACATGATGAGCGGCATCCTTGTTATCATCTTTGTCTGTTACATCTTTCTTTCGTGCCTTCCTGTGCTACGACTAGCTTCGCCCTATCGTACCCCTTTCTCAAATGCTCTCTGGCATCTCACTAACACCTTTAGTCGGTGGTTTCCGCATGGATGTGACGCGAATAGCGTCCAAAACGGACGTGTGACGAGCCTGACTGAGGCCGTCCTACAGAAGTCGCTGGACGGCACCGCAGAGCGTGACCTTCAGGCCATCAAGTTTACCATGCGCTCCCTGACGGACGACGCTGAACTACTTCCTCTCATTGAAGCCATCCCGGATGTAATACATGGTCCAGATGGAATACGACACGCCAATGTCCAGCTCATTGCCCCATTTTTCGATTTCTCCGATCCTCAGCTGAATATGCGTTACCAGTACCGGCCAGTCACCCACCCGTTCATGAGTACATCCAGCGCCTGGACAGATCCCACCTTCAGAACCAGAAACACGTACGGCAGGTCATAAGACACTTAGCTTCCATGGCTCTCATGGTCCTACAGAAATCAACAGATACACCGTCGAACCTCCTCACATCAATAACAAGCAATCGGCCGATTGGGCGTCCGAAGCCTTCAAAATCTACATCCGAAAAAACCCTATCAAACTCTCAACGCCTTACTCACAGACAGATCACGCTTAAAGAGGAAGCCTTCACATGCTACCAAAAGTCGTATCCATGCCATGGACACTAGCTCCTTAATATGCCCCATTCCCTTGTGAATACAGTCTAATGTCTTAGCCTGACGTCCAGGATCCTACAAAAGCCTCCGACAGCCATTCGTCAACTCCCGCGACCAGCTCGACTAGCTCATTACGAAATTCAACCAAATCCGAGCCATCGCGGCTCGATTTCACCATCGCTAAACGAACACCAGAACTAGAACGACTGGTTGTGCCTTAAACTCAGGGACATGTTCTACGCAAGACTTAGTCAAAAGTTGACGAAATTCATAGCATCTTGAAGGATCCCTCTTCGGCCTATCTACCTGCACGTCGACAACAATGGTCCACCCAATTTGACCATGGTCTACAAGTGAACTTGCCTCGAAGGTCATTGGACAAGAAGCTCAGGCCCTCCCGAGTTGACTCTCAACTACCAAACTATCAATCGTAATCTGCATAGTTGACCCCGGACATCTCGTCTAATACCATACAGGGGATCGGGAAAACATCACTACATAGTTTAGTTGCCATCTTCTGGCTGTCAACCCTGAGAGCGCCAATACCAAAGATTGAAAATCCGATCACCGACGAAATAACGAGCCATCAGTTACTCTCTACTCGGATTCTTGACTAGGGCCAAATCATCGCTACTCGTAAAGTCAGAGAATGCAGGAAAATTATTCGTACTAAGGAATACATCGTTGCCAAAAAACACCGTCGTTACTCGGATCAGCTTTAACTCTCGTCCGGGGACGACACCAATCGTTACCACTTGGAGCACTGTATACATCACGACCTCAAGGCGGGCGGGATCTGGACAGCCCTTCCCGCGGATGATTTGTCCTCTTCCAGCTCATTACGTAATCAACCAAACGGCCATCGCGGTCGGTTTCACTGGCTAAAAACTCTTTAACTTGAATGATTGGTCACTTACGAGAAGAGAAATCAAAGAGACATCGTTCTCACACACTGTATCCAATCTTGAAGGTTTACGTTGATTGGATCATAACAAACGATATCCTAGAATCTCTTGTGCAAACGGATTCAGATCCTACCGATTTCCAACATACTCCAGATCGAATGCACCGAAGTTTCAGTCAATTCTACTTGCTCACTCAGGAAGCTTTATTGGACAAACATCCTGAAAACCTTTCTCTTTCGGATGTTATATCAGTGAATCTAATTCTAGTGGCCCAGCTCATGACACACATCTCTCTATATTCCAGTCATAGTTATGATCTTTCGCACTTAGCCAGAATATTGGAGGAAATGACCAGCCACTTCTATGTATACGATCGTGATTTGAAAGGGGAATTGCATCAACAATGTCAAATTCTTTTTGGACAGGGTATCTGGCAACTAGTGACTACCTTGCTAGTCCCATCCAAGTCCCAGGTACCCAACGAAAAACTCCTTTCCGAGTCCTTGGCTATTGTTTTCAAGATGAGCAAGACATGGGATTGGGTCACCAGCCTAAAATGTGCGCAACTGATCAACGAGGCCATCGAAAAGCATCTAACTAGGAACGCTAAAGGCAAGGGCTACGTTGGATCGGAGGATTTGCACAAACGATGCCAGGAAGTTGTGCGATTGATGGAGAAACCGGAGGATCAGCCCTCGCGACCTTCGTCGAGACCGAATTCTCCTTCTCGTGCTTTTGTCCCGGCAAACACCTTACATCTAGATTCGGAAAATGGGGACTCTGACATGGAGAGTCAGGCCTCAATGGATGGCTTCTGGGCAGTCTTCCACAACTTCAAAGATCCCTCGAATGCCGTCGATGAAGGTTCGGAAGTAACAGGTAATTTAGTGGATAACATGGTGGACCAATTCATGTCGGCGGTGGGGGGAGTGCCCCAAAATTAAGCCCGCTCATCTGTATCGTTATACTAGATATGCAGGTAAGTTCATGTCCTTCGTTTAACTGATGTGAGAATAACTCAAGTTCCAGCGGATATCCCAGAATCTTTTCACACATATGTGATGCACATATATCATAATGCAAATTGAACTAGGAAGCTTGGATTACGAGGCCTTTTGAATCCCTTCCGGAATCCACGTTTGTGACGTGTATTGGGAACAATTGTAATTGCTTAGACCGTTGAAGTTTGGAACGTTGGAAACTCATGCTCGAGTTCAGAGGTGTTAATTAAAGGCCAGGAGGATGGAAGGAGTCGGAAATGTGTACTGAGTGACAGCGCGCCCGGAACGTTAGCTCCCGAAGAGCATCCACCACAGCTTTCTCGACACTGGTGTATGTAAGTATATACCCACGGTGCGACACAAGCCCTCTTTATCGATATTGCCAAGGCTTTAAAACTTCAAAGCTTCAGCTTCAACCTCCGTGATCAATTTTTGACTATACGTGGTATACTTATACGAACTCCTCGTGTCAAAATACTGTGGTACTTATGCAAGAATATTCGTCCGACTTCGAGTCTGTAACTGGCAAATTTAAACAAGCGCTTTTAAAGATGAAAGAATCGATTTTCGGTGACGTGTCGCAATTAACACTGAGTGGTAAGTTACGTTGGTATAGTGGTTTCTTCGCCTATGTAAAACTCACTCCGTTGCCCATCTGGGCAATATGAGTCCATTTTCGTGAAAGGTCAGATGCACACCTCTCTTCGTTTCCTACTCAAAACAATACGTATATATGACCTACTAACCTGTTTAAAGTTTTAGAGTCGGATGGTTATGATCCTTCTAGCTCGTCTGAAGCACCGCTCTAAGACCACCAGAAAACTCTTCCCATCTATCCACTGGCACTAGTGACTTCTTGATCTTATGACCCTCAAGCCGTAAAGATAGATTTATATGTATCGCAACTTGTGAGGTTTCGAATCGAACCTGACGACCCTTACCTTCCTCTCTCATACCCAAAAAATGTTCGGCAGCTCCGAGTCATCTTTCTCATATATACTTACGAACTATGCTGCCTCACTATCCAGTGGCAAATGGTGGTTCCTCATTCTGGACCTCGTTGCTGGCTGTTCGCTGGCTTTACTGGTAGCAAGACTCGCCTTCCGTCAGAACTCTAAGCTACCCTTTCCACCCGGTCCTCCCAGGGAACCCATTCTAGGCCATCTCCGCCTAATGCCATCTGAAAATCAGGCAGATGTGTTTCATGAGTGGGCGAAGGTACACGGTGAGTCCATTGTTTAATCGGTCATATAGTATTAACTTACGTTGACTCGGATGCAGGAGACGTTATCGGTCTACAGTTTCTCGGGAGGAATGTCATTGTTCTGGACAGCTTCCAAACCGCTCATGATCTCTTAGATGAGCGTGGTTTGATCTACAGCTGCAGGCCTCGTTTTCCAGTATACGAGTTGTACGTTTTCGCCTACTATTCAAAGAATTTCCTTCCTTAGAATTTTTGGTCATCATTGACTCGTGTCTAGGATGAGACTGGACCCTTCGTTGAGCCTTCTACAGTATGGCACCAAAGAATTCCCGAAACACCGAAAGATATTCCAAACCTTCTTGGGAAAACATGAAAGCGCGGAATACATCCCGTATCAGACTGAGTATGCAAAGATACTGGTAAGAAATTTGATGGAGAAACCCGAGCGATTCATGTGGTATTTGGAAAAGTGAGTACCAAAAGTTTTCGTTGTTTGTGTCATCCTCAGCTTTGTTTCTCTTTGCGTCTACTCTCAAAAACCCTAGATTCACAACATCTGTGATCATCCGCATAATTTCAGGATACCAGATCGTCGAAGACGATGACATGTACATAAAAATTGTGCATGATTTCTCTGAAACAATAAATAATTCTGGCTCACCTGGCAACACACCCGTTGATTATTTTCCATGGTGTAAGCAGATATCAGCCATTTAATGACCTACTACTTCCACTTACACATCAACAAATTAATCCGAATGAATGACAAATAGTAAGGCATCTTCCCTCCTGGTTTCCTGGGACTTTTTATGCATCCTATGCACGGTCTGCCCATGAGACTCAGAAAATGCATCAACTATACAATGCTCCTGTTGAATACGTTCAGAAACAGATGGTGTGTTTGATTCTATATTCCCCCTTCATCAGTGTATTTGTTACCTATGAGTTGGTTAAACACCCTGATCCTTCAACAGGCCAATGGAACCGCACAACCTTCATTTGTATATCATCTCCTCGAGGCCTTGAATGTGGAGCTTGAAGTTATAGAAGACCCCATAAAGAAACAAGTGTTCTATGAGGAAGAGCTTCCGCATATCACTGGAGCAACCGGTATGATCTATATGGCAGGAGCTGAAACGGTAAATCAAAACCGGTTACCTGGAATGTTCTAATTCATTTGCATCTACTGACAATATGTCTTGGAACTTGAATACATAATCTAGTCCTATGCAACACTCCAAAGGTTCTTCCTTGGCATAACACTTCACCCAGAGGTTCAGACTATAGCCCAAGCTGAAATTGATTGTGTCCTGGGTAATGTGGGTGGTGATCTGAAGAGGTTCCCAGAAATTGGAGATCGAGAAAACCTCCCCTTTGTTGAATGTATCCTTCAAGAAACTTTCAGGTGGCATCCAGTAGTGCCTCTGAGCAAGTATTCCTCCATTTTTTCCCCACTAATATCATGTTGAATTTTTACATTGAATGCTTGATTCTAGGCATACCGCACCGATCTATTAAAGATGATGTCTACAATGGAATGTTTATACCGGAAGGATCCACTGTCTTTCCAAACATCAGAGGAATATCTCTGGATGAACATATCTACTCAGACCCTCATGTATTCAACCCGATGAGATTCATGTCTAAAGAAAAAGGAGGAAAAGGAGAACCATATTTCCTTGCTCAGTGGGGGTTTGGCCGGAGGTGAGATAGACCTATAGTCCTTTCACTAATTCTCAATAATTAACATGGAGCACCCCCACATAGAGTCTGTCCAGGTCGTTACTTAGCTGAGACAGGACTCTGGCTGGCTATAGCAACAATTCTCACTACTTTGAGTATCCAGAAAGCCAAAGATGAAAATGGGAAAGAGATTGAACCTGAGATTAAATTCTCAGATGGGATGGTGAGGTAAGTTTGCATCATATCCCATTTGATTGTGACATTGCAGGATGAGCTGACTTGTGGATGTCCTTTCCCTTGATTTTATTGAACTTGATAATAAACAATAAATTTTGCTGCAGCCAAACCTATCCTTTCAGATGTGATATCATTCCAAGGTCTGAAAGTGCTGCAATGTTGATATTAAAAGTGTAGCTGGGATCAAGAGGTATGTACAGCTTGGCCCACTCAGATCTGCCACATAAGACTCTTTGTTAAGTAGTCAAGTGTGTATTGACTAAAAATTTTGATATTTTTGACTATCATGTCAATTTGCTATGGATGAACAATAAAATCATAGTTGGTGGTTGTGGCAGGCCATTAGCTATCCTGGCTATGGCTATGGTATTGTCTTGGAAAAAATGAGGAAGGTTTGACTAAACTTGCCTGGAAAAGTAGTATTCACTTCAACTTGAAATTATATTTTTCATTGTAGCATTTTGTTCAATTTGGCAGTCACAGGTCACAGCCCTCAGGAATTGACTGAATTACCACAGCAAAAATCCAGTCCTGCCAAAATTTTTTTGCTGTGACTGTGAAAAAATCCCTGTAATCCAAAATGAAAATTTCCACTCAGAAATGCAGAAATTTCTTGGGGGGCACAGTCCCAAATGTGAATTATTGGAGTGCCAAAACAATTCCGCTGTCACAGGTCACACCCCCAGCCAAATTGAACAAAATGGTACAGTACTGTACCATTACTGTGCTATCATAAGTTTACTGGATACATAATGCACCCCCCTGAACTTCAGTCATTTCACAAAAATTTAATGCATCACATGTGGCCACCAAATTTATGAGGACTCATTCTTACTTAACTGCTCGTTGTGCCCATTCCCAATGTTATCTCCTTTAGGAATCCATCACATTCTCACAGTCCCTTATACTATTACCTGCCATTTCTGCTGGCATTTTGTGACACTGCACAGTGCCCTCAATCAAGTATCCAGCAAACAACATCACGACTTCCCTCTCAATGTAGATACTGTAACATTTTGTTTTATTTGCTCAAAAGTCATCATTTTTTCAATTCTGAAAAATCTCAGAAAAGTGGACTTGTAGAATATTTCACACTACATAGCATAAATACTCTGAGCTTGTATAATGTGAGTACAAAGATTCAGAAGTAAATCCTTATACAGTCATCCCCAAAGCTATGGCTAGATTGACACTCATTTCCATGAAGTTCTCAGAAGGCTGTGTCCCAAAGTATGAAGTCAAGTGGGCCACTGGAGCATGGCAAGTACAAGGCCTTCACCATGGAACAAGGGATATGTGGGAAAAAAATCCTGGACATCATGTAGGGGGGGTCCCCTGGAGGGAGGGAAAAAAAATGCGAGGTACCCATTTACCCCTATTTATGGCCCATTACATCACCTTTTGGGTCTTGTTAGGAACTTTTGAATGTAATCAGGAGGATTTAAAAGATTATCAGAGCTTCTAGATTGATATACAAGCTCACCTCATCAATGGCTGTATGTATTAGAATTTGTAGCTACTTTTTTATCTAATCTTATCTATATCTTATCCAGTCACATGATTGATGATATACCATATATAGTAGGAGGGTGGGGGGGGTGATGTAATTTTTCTGAGAACCACATACCCCTTGCCATGGAACAGGCATTACCAGGTGCTGTCAGGGAGGTCAGAAGCTTCTTATCCAAACAGGACCACACCAGCAACAACCTGGATTGATAATAAAGGCCTTGACAAACAAGACCACATCAGTGAGCGACTGAGGCAAAAACTTGCATGTAAAGACGATTTCTCCTTTCAGTTGGCCCAATGGTCAGATGGTGTCACGAACAGTAGGCCTAGGGGCCTTTATTTCCTTTTATATTCTTGTTTTCATTCTTACATAGGACCATTTCCTCAGACTCACAACATTACATTCCATTCCATCAGATTCCTTAACTCGGGCTAACTTCTTATCATGACACCTCACTTTGGTCTTCCATTTCTGAGATCTGTCATTGCTTCTTCTATACCTGATGTCTGTCACTGCTTCTTCCATTTCTGATGTCTGTTGTTGTTCCTTCCATTTCTGATGTCTGTCATTGCCTTGGTTCCATTTCTGATCTATAACCCCATCAGCCACACTGCTTTCTAGTCTAAGACCAGGTCTCTGATGTAGTCTGAGACCTCTAACTACACAGTATATATTCTATCCTGTAAATACTGGTTCCCCATCTTGACCTCTCTGTCAATTGGGACCCAGGTGCGATATCATTTGTTCTAGCTAGGCTGTAATCTAACTCTCTGTCAATTGGGACCCAGCCTTTACTCTTTGTGACATTAGGTCAAGATCCCTTGCTGCACTGATGACCCGATGAGTGGTCGTCCTTGCAGAACCACTTAGACAAAACGTGTAAATTCTCTGCACCAAATTCTGACGAGGAAGACTCTGACCACGCTCCTGCTGCTGATCCTGCTCCCACTCCAGAACCAGAAACTGCTGATACTAAACTGCCTATGTGCCAAGGTTTCTTCCATGGCTTTGACACCCTCGACCGAACCACTGTTTATTTTCCAGGCGAGCCCTAGGCCTACTGTTCATGACATTGGAAAATAAACGGTGGTTCAGTCGAGGGTGTCAAAGCCGTGGAAGAAACCTTGGCACATAGGCAGTTTAGTATCAGCAGTTTCTGGTTCTGGAGTGGGAGCAGGATCAGCAGCAGGAGCGTGGTCAGAGTCTTCCTCGTCGGAATTTGGTGCAGAGAATTTACACGTTTTGTCTAAGTGGTTCTGCAAGGACGACCACTCATCGGGTCATCAGTGCAGCAAGGGATCTTGACCTAATGTCACAAAGAGTAAAGGCTGGGTCCCAATTGACAGAGAGTTAGATTACAGCCTAGCTAGAACAAATGATATCGCACCTGGGTCCCAATTGACAGAGAGGTCAAGATGGGGAACCAGTATTTACAGGATAGAATATATACTGTGTAGTTAGAGGTCTCAGACTACATCAGAGACCTGGTCTTAGACTAGAAAGCAGTGTGGCTGATGGGGTTGTAGATCAGAAATGGAACCAAGGCAATGACAGACATCAGAAATGGAAGGAACAACAACAGACATCAGAAATGGAAGAAGCAGTGACAGACATCAGGTATAGAAGAAGCAATGACAGATCTCAGAAATGGAAGACCAAAGTGAGGTGTCATGATAAGAAGTTAGCCCGAGTTAAGGAATCTGATGGAATGGAATGTAATGTTGTGAGTCTGAGGAAATGGTCCTATGTAAGAATGAAAACAAGAATATAAAAGGAAATAAAGGCCCCTAGGCCTACTGTTTGTGACAGATGGCTTATTCAATCATCAGATTCAAATGATCTCTGATTGGATGCAGCCTAAAGTAAAATATAGTGCACTATACTGAACCCAAGCCATGAATTTTGAAATGAATATTTCTTGATTTTTCAAATAAAATCATGTCAATTTTGACTGAAGAAATGACAAAGCTAGGAAGTGAGTTTGGCTAATAATAGGCCAATCTGAGCAAGAAAACACACAGGGAAAGATTAAAGGAGGAAGATGAGAAAGGGGCCAAAGGCAGCATTGCCACTGCGGGGGTCCAGTTCAAGAACCTGTTGCACCAGGTTCGAACCTGAACCTGAACCACACCTGAAGGCTGAGGTTCAGGTCTGGTTTGACCCAGCCACCTGCACTGAACCTAGAGGCTCAGTGCAAGGTTCAGAAAATCTGCAAACCTCTTTTAGAGGTTCAGTGAGTGCCCAAACCTGCTGAACCTGTTGAACCTTGGATGTCAGAAATTCTCCTGAATTCATTCAAAGCAGAATTTAACACTTATTTATGTTATTCTACTTCCCAAAAAACAAAAATCCAGATATAGAGCTATTGAGCAGCTGAGTTGAAGGTAGGCGCCTGCTAATGATGCCAAAATTAATACATGTGGCACTCCTGCCTCACATATCTTAGTGTCCGAGTCATTGGGGGAACAATGAGTGTGGGGCATTTTTCTAGGTGAATTACCTTCAGAAAATTCATCAGAAAATCAGAGATTAGTATGACATGCACACTACAAGCTTAGAATTCACTTATACTGTTAGAGACTGCTGAACTGGGTTTGAACCTGAACTGAACCTGCACTGAACCTGCAAACCTGGTGCGGCAGGTTCAGGTGCAAGGTTCAAAGAATTTTGTCTGAACCTGCACCAAACTGGACCCTGGCAACACTGGGGCCCCAAAGGTAACAACTTTCACTAGTGCAAGAGAAGAGGTTTTTGAAATAAAAAAATTGATAACAGCAAGAGGTTGATTGAT
>ML180266.1:9554-20844 GCA_004369135.1 Dendrothele bispora CBS 962.96 | reverse complement strand
CTTTCGGCCCTTCTAACCATGGGCGAAGGCTACCATAATTTTCACCATCAATTTCCAATGGATTACCGGAATGCATACCTTTGGTATCAATATGATCCCACCAAGTGGTTCATAGCATTCTGCAGGCTTATAGGACTAGCTGGCCAACTTCGAGTATTCCCTAGTAACGAGATTACCAAAGGTGCATTGGCAATGAAGCTCAAGAAGCTCAAATGCGTGCAAGACTTGGTCCAGTGGCCAACGCCAGTAGACGAATTACCTATAATATCGTGGGCTTCTTGTATGCTTTTTCCGGTCTTGCGTAAGAACGTAGTGCTAATCTAGAACATAGTTCAGGAGGAATCCAAATTGCGTGTCCTCGTCCTCGTTTCCGGCTTTATACACGATGTATCCTCGTTCACAGATCGTCATCCCGGTGGGGCTTTAATCTTGACCCAGAACTCCGGTAAAGACATGACTACTGCGTTCTTTGGGGGAGTATACAGACACTCCAATGCAGCACATAATGTATCTATCCTTCTTTCTCCTGAGTACGTCGTATTGCTGACGTGCAGATTGATACAGCTCCTTTCCATGATGAGAGTTGGTGTTTTAGCTGGAGGAGTAGAGACGCCCGCAGAAAATACCATTCCACCGTCTATGCACTTATATATCGCTGAAAGGTCGCGCTCAAGAATTTGAAGCCAGTATTTTTACGCACCAAGGACCTGTAAGCTCTTGCAACTGTTTTACCACGCAGATACTCTTTGGACACAATTAGTGCCATGGAAAGAAGGAATTAAAATAGAACTTTGATGTTTCTAGAGCAGCCCCAAATCAAGTTCCTGCGGTGTTTGTAAATCTCGTGGCATGCCTACACAGATAATAGCCACCTACGGCGTTAAGTTCTGCTTTTATAAACCGAGAACAACGGCAGATCATCTGCAGCATCGACCATCGTACTCTAACATTAGATTTATGTATATCATGGTAGATTCAAGTCTTCGATCTGACATCAGGGAAGGCAAATTTTCTTTTTGCAATGCTACTCATGGTAAGTATTCTTTGTGTGTCGACGGATCTCACTTAATTCAGGCTGCGGAGATGCCCGGTATATTTTAGTCCTCCGGGAGATGGACGAAGGATAGTGACTCTCCTTATTGGTGGGGCTTATTACATATTTCAGGTGGTCCTCAGATCTGCGTGTATCTTCTCGTGTGGTTCGTATTTTTTCCGGGAAGACCATGGTAAGTGAAAACAGATTGGTCATGAGATTCTCGGAGTCTCATCCATGCCCGCCTTGAGCGACATAGACGCTTTGTCAACTCGACAAATTAGCTTTGGATAAGTACTCCGTCTTGTCTTTCACGAACAATTTCAAGCACTCTGTTGACATAACTCAAACAACGAGGTCATGTAAGTGTAGGTAGAAAAACAGACATGTAAGTTTATTAATGAATACTTATAATAGACCCGTTGCTTCGCTGCAAGTACGAGGCCAAGTTGAACGACTCTTGAGATAAGATTTAAGATGATATCCCAAATGGGGGCAACTCCCGGGCCAATTGTATTGCCACCTCTGCGAGTCCCAAGCTCGGCCTTGCTATCATATCATTGACCTCTAGCTGTCTCGAGAATCCAGGCCGACATTTCACACTGAGTATATGTGAATTGACCGAGCATGAGTCATATATTCTAGTCATTGATCCCGTTTTACGGTGAGCATTAACGTCTCGCGTCAACGGAGATTAGTACTACTGTAGGCCGGTTTCGTAGCCCGTAGCCATAGGATAAATTGAGGGGCGTAAAATTTTGTCCCCTGTTTTGAGTTAGACTCGAAGCAGTCACTTCTGCAAAATTTTGATGACGGTCGATCAAATCAACTCTTACAACAAGCCCTGTCTGTTCACTGTTTGGTGAACTCAAATCTTCATATCTGACAATGATTGATCATTGGCTGAACAGGTATACAGGCCCTCAGTCTAGCAAATATTTATCATCTAAGTTCAGTTTCTTCCTTAAGAAAGCAAGAGTTTTTTATGCCACTTGGGTGAAGCAGATAGGGCATGCTCTTCCATTCTTGGAAAGCATCAGAAAGAAGGCAAACTTATATACCGAAAAATTCTCGTCACATGTACAGAGTATACACCTCTTGTGATGAAAGTCTCGAACGTCCGTCATTGTTCTATGGGGTAGCAACGTCTTCAAGACTCGACCAGCGTCTCAAGCTTCTGAACACATTACTTGGTAGTGTCTTACGACTATCGATCAATTGCGAGAACAAAAAAGCGCAAAATCCCTAAGAGAACCAATACGTACATGTCTATTGATTTATATGAAAACATACAAAAGACCGTCAATAAGAGAGGAAAAGAAAATTAAGTTGTGAAAACAGTGTGGAAAGAGCGCAGATCAAACTACATAGTCTAGAAAAAGAAAGACTGTTTACGCCTGTGGACTCCCGTTTCCTATATCGAGGAGAGATCGCAATAGCTCGTCAGTACAGCCACACTTGTCCACACCTTCTTTCATGATCAGAAGCCGGGCTTGTCATTGGCGGGGTGTTTCGTGTCCGTTTCGACACTGAATGTAGAGGTAGGGGTATCACGATGTGCTTGGTATAATAGTTCGCGCCTGATAGGGTAAGCTCTAGCTGGGTGTATGACGGAATTCTGGCTCGAAGCCCCGTCAGAGTCGCTGATAACATGTAAGTCATGGGGTAATGATACCAAGAGATCTTCGGCACATCCACAAGTCATCAATCCATCTTTCAACGAGTCGAGAGCCTGTAGAAGTGCTTGGGTTGCAGCTAGTAACTCGCTCAACGAATCGGTAAGATCATAGTCCAGATTCAAGCCCAAGCAGTGTTTGATATTGGCGATAAGTTGGGTTGTGTCGAGCAGCAATTGGTCTACGAGAGACAAGTTACTCTTCATATTGGCTAGTAGTCCACCGAAGGAGGTTGACAGATCAACGATGGACTTCAGGGAGACCCTGACGTCGTTGGAGTCATGGCCAGCAAGGCCGTCATAGCAGCCACACGAAACTCCGAAGTCTTTCAACAAATCTTGGACTCGGGGACCAAATTGTACAAGAATGTTACGCGTCAGAGCGCGGAGATCATCGTGAGGGGTCGGTAATGAGGACAGCGTTGAGAGCTGGACCGAAGAGGACGGGGAAGGTTGGGAAGAGAGTGGCGCAGGGGTAAAGACCGGAGAAGAGGGCTCTGACAGATGACATGGAACGGCTGGGGAGGAGGAATCACTAGAAGATGCACCAGAAGGGACACCGTCGGCAAGATTATTCACCACATCTTTGGATGCTGGGCCAACGCCGTTGTCGACGCGAAGTGCATCGGCGGCGGAAACCTTGGCGGTATCTGATGAGGCAGCACGGGCTTTCAAAGCGCGGGGAACCGGAGAAGGAGTAGAGCACGGTCATGAGAAAAGGTTGACAAAGGTGTTGATTATAGGCGCATATACTCACATTGCACACGCATTGATGGCCAACTAGAATATAACCGGAATCACAGTCAAAGTGACATGGGTTGGAAGACTTGCAAGCTCTGTGAGCGTGAGCTGGGAGAGGGTTACAATGGGGAGCATGTTTGTCGAACTATCGAGATGTATGTAATGAGCAAAGAAAAAAAAGGAAAAAACGCGCATACATACAAGAGGTAGCAACAATGCAGCGAGTTTTGACCTGATACCAAGGGCATCAGACTCGACATTGGCGTGGGCATCGAGGAAAATGTCAAGATCCTGTTGGCGAACGCGTCAGATAATACAAGGAGACGCGACACGGGTACTCGCCTTGAGACAAAGGCATAGCTCGACATCGGAGCCCAATAGCGGGACAAGCTCTGCAACGACAGATAGGTTGATGCATAGTAGATCATGTTTGGGACGGTTCGGCTTCCATTGGCGCTGGGCGATGGCGGTGTGTGTCGCAGATTTGAGTGTATAGGCGTCGACGAGGAGAGGAAGGAAGGAAAGTAGAAGGAGCGAGGGAAGACTGAGAGTGTTGAGTCGCATGATAGAAAAGATATGAGATGGTGGGGGTACAAAGTCAAGAGCAGTACGAGTGAGGATGTCCGTATTTATACCTTGCAAGAATAAACAAGTGCGTAAGTTCTTCATCCCATTTTTACATCCCCCGTATCAGCAGGTACAAGGTGTCCCTCTACTTCATATTCATCATCGCTTCCCTCGTCTACAAACCCAGAGTCCATTTCCCCATCTCCGGTTTGTGCTGTCGACACGCTGTTCACAAACCTCGGATCCCATTCCAATTCTTCAGGCTCCTCCACCTCGACCGCGACTCTTGATTTCCAGTCAAACTTATCTCTTAACAACATTACCGCTCTGACCGCACGGTCGGCTCTTCGGTCGTGGTCTCCTCGAATTTCCTCACATTCCTTCATGACGTCCTCGTACTCTGGTTTCCTCTGTGTATATTGTAGATGAGAGCCTCCGAATGCACGCGCGCCACCCGGAGGAGGTGGAAGAGTTGTCCCACCGAGGACACCCACCGATCCTCTGGTAACCATATGTTCAGAGAGCCTGCGGATAGTTTCATTCTCCATGTTTAACACGTCTATAGTTTGGATATTTCGGAGGAGAGGAATGACGTCCGTGTCCAATTGAACATCCGACATCGGGAAGCGGGGATGGAGGGCAATGTTCTCAAAAGGACTCGACTTGTCGCCACTAGAAGAGACTCCATTGACCCTCGGAGCATTGGCATTGGAAGGATTGGAAGTTAGTGACGTCGAAAAACTATGAGTTTGAGACAGGAGTATAGTGTATTTGGATAGAATGTCAGGCCATGCGGGCATAGCAGCTGGATGAGAGTCGATCGTTCGTTGAAGGGTTTGAATTGAATCGATGATTTGGTTTGCCTTAAAACGGAGAGATTCTAGTTGGGCTATAGGAAGTGTGTGGGGGTTAAATGGAACCCCGTCTCTGCTTGTCGTCGCTTCAGCCATGGTCTTGAGCAGATATACTTAGACTAGCGGAGGGGATGAGATTTTTATTTGGTTCGATCGTCAGCACCAAATATTGATTGACCCTGCAAAACCAAATATTGACATATACTAGAGTTTAGCGCTTTTTGGTTTCCATCTCGCGACATCATGTTGAACCTCGCTGTTCGTCTCGTCTCAGCAACGGCAACAAACACTCTGTGTCTCTCTCGCGTCGCTCCATTTGTCACCAGCTCAAATCTCTTGTCGCGTGCTATCCTTTCTCCCGTTCAGTCGCGTTCATTCCTCACTTCTGCGCATCTCCGATTTGCTGCAAAGGCTTCCGCTACCGGGACCAAAGCCTCAGTAGGTCACCCGAAGAAGGCAGCGCCAAAGAAGAAGCCAGCAGTAAAAAAGAATGCTCCAAAGAAGAAACCTGCGAAACGCGTCGCGACCAAGCCAAAGAAGCGTACTTGTATGTATTTTCTAGGACCTCGACCGTTCACAACTGATTTGGAAATTCTAGTTGACCGTAGCTTGATGGTACCACCCAAACGCGCTCCTACTCCATACTTCATCTTCAATACAGAACGTATCCGCGCTGCAAACGTTAAGAATCTTGATGATGCTAAGGTCGTCGTTAAAGAGACTGCTGAGTTGTGGGGGCGAATGTCCGAAGGCGAGAAACAGGTTCGTTCTGCACGCATGTGTTTCAAATACATCCTACCGCCAAGTTTGTTTGACATGTTCTTTTTGTCAGGTTTACCACGAGCGATCCATCGTTGCTCGTGCGGATTACCTCAAGGCGTATGAAGCGTGGTTTAAAGCTCTTCCTCCTGGCTACCTCCTCGAAATCAATAGGAGGCGTGTAGCCAAAGGTAAACTTAAACTCCATAGGCCAACCACTCTCCCGAAGCGTCCTTCGCCTCCTTTCACTGCGTTAGTAGATCCCTCTTTTCTCCTAGCCTGCTGTGTCTTGACGTCTCATGCGTAGGTTTTTGAAAAACTACCGCGACCAACATGCGATAACTGGTCCATTCACTGTTTCTCTTCCCGACATTCATGCTGCCTGGAAGAACTTACCAGAAAGCGAGAAGGAGGTCTGTTGTTTCTTTCCTGTCGCACTCTCGAGAGCTGACTGTTTCTCACAACAGACATACTACAAACAATACAAGGACGCCTGTGAGGAGTGGCGTAAACAAGCCAAAGCATAGTTTCCATCAAATGTTAATGGTGGTCTTGTGCTCTTTTCTCAAGAGGTTGGAACCTAGTTTGAACTTCATTCGCCCACTGAACTTACTACTTCTAGTAAATGTCTTTATCTTGCTAATTACTGGTTATACTCAATAAGTAGTTATTCATTTATCATTTTTTGCTTCTAAACAGCACTCATCTGTCTTAGTAACAAGCTGCTTCCTTTAGCTTTTCTGTGCACTCCTTCAATGTCTGTAAAGCCCATGACATCTTATCATCTTCCTCATGTCCCATGTGCTCAGCCATTGTAACCAATGCCAGAAACACAGTATACCAAAGTCTTTTTGTCTTCTGCCTTGTAAATATGAGAAGATTTGATCCTCCGGCTTCGAGATAGCCTTGCATCATTGCCGGACTCGGGCTTGGGTTGGTCTCGGGTGAACTTGAGGAGGGAAGGAAAAACGTCTCCAGTAAGGGATCTCCCCATATAGCATGGGTGAGGTTGGGGAGAAATGCAGCTATGTTCGGGGGATCTTTAGAGCTGGAAGGTTTAAAGATGTAAATGTCGTCTTCAGACCCAGTGAACCAAACGAGGGAGGGTACTTCAACGTCTTCGAATAGGTAAAACGCAATCGCCCTGGCTAAAGAGAGGCGTAGAGAAGATATTATAGGAATGATATCGGGTAGGCGTTGTAAGTTGAATTCGGATAATGCAGTGTTTTCGAAGTATGAAAAAATCGCTTCGAGTAAACCGGTGAAAGTTTGTTGCCAACTGAAACTTGGATCGTTTGGTTCCCCTCCGGCGACTGGTCGACCATAAAAGTCGTTTTGGACTTGGGAGTGTAACTGTCCCAGGAGTTGACCCAAACCGACATCAACTAGAGTCTCTTGCTCAGGCGAAAGCAGCTTCTGTTTGCGAGCAGAAGAGAGGGATATTATTGAGGAAGATTGTAATTGTTCGGGCGGGGTAAGGATATAGGGATAAGGAACCTCTGGAATGGACAACGACTCATCTAGAATTGGGGATGCGAGTGGAATCGGGGTTCGTGAGCTGACGATAGAGATCAGAGACTTGAACGTTGGGAGAGTGTTTGCCGGGTATGGCCATGCAATGAGGGAATCTTCTAGAGGAAGAGCGACTGTCAAGAATGCTACATGTGTTGGTGTTGTTAGAGGATCAGGAGAAGAAAGGTCCAAAATGTAAGTTTGGATTCTGGGTGAGTATCTAGTGAACAAAGATCATTGGGGATCCTGCAGAAGATGAGTAGTAGAGACTGACCCAAAAGATTCTTTAGTGGAAACTTCATGAACTTTCATGACATGATAGTAGGGTGTATTTGAGAAAGCTTTAAGGACAAGTTTTTGAGCGGTCTCGAGGGTGAGAGATGTCATCCCTGGAAACCTTAGTGTATAAGCCCGGTATGTGCAAATCTGCGTTGCACCCCTGCGTTGCACCTGCGTTGCAGTCACGTGACCTGCGTTGCAGTCGCACGATCCCATAGTTCGAGCCCGAATTTTGAAAAGATTGCTTCAGTTACTGGATCTTTAAGTAAAAAACTACAACTACTTACTTCATTTTACTTAGTGCTTGTTTTAGGTTCAATGTCAGACTCAAATAAGTACTTAATGTAAATCTGTTTCAAACATTCAGACTCGGAGATCATTGTTTTTTGTAGTCTCGAGGATCCAGACTGACGCTACCCAGATAGTCGTGGGTAGGTAGTCTGGTTTTTTCCTATAGGGCAGAGCCGTGCCAGGATTTTCTTAGGTAAGCTAATAATTTTTCCACAGTACAAAATCCGTTATTTTATGTTCTGTTCATCATTCAAACTCAGAAAAAAATAACATAGCCTTATAGCTTGTATGAAATACTATACAAATATCAAAAAGCCTAGTGCCCAAAGCCTTCTTAAGAGTCGTTGCAGAGGCAAGACTCTGCGTTGCAGAAAAAGTATGCTGCACAGCCACTTCCGCGTCAAGATTCTAATCAGAAATACTCCAACCTCACTAGTAGCACTTCCCGAGAACATATCAAGCTACAAATCAGTAAATATATTCAAACTGTAGCTGCTGGGTGCTCTGCAGCACTTTCACAGAAGGAAGGAGGCTGGCATGACAATTCTAGAGGGAGAAACATGAGAATAAAGTTAGCTTATCTAATATCTTTCTGGCGCGGTTCCACCTGTGAGATAAAAACCAGACTATGTTTTTTGGTGGTGATTGAAATTAGGCTAGTTATCTCAAACCGTAAGATTGGACTAAGAATGCTTAGAGAACCCATTTGGGCACTTCAACAGTCAAAATACTTGAACACTTCCCTATAAATTGAAGTGTAACGCAGGTGCAACGCAGGTTTTATGTAACTGCGTTACACCTGCGTTGAATACTTCTTTATGTCTTTATAATTGAAAACCCTTTTATACATTCCAGAGAAGTAAATTTAATCTATATGTACTGTTTAGATGGGCGTCCTGGTTTTTAAGATGCAGTGTTAAGATGCGCATCTTGATGCATCTTATACGCATCTTAAATGCATCTTAAATTCGATGTGGCTGTGCAAAATGCATCTTAACTTCGTTGTGGCTGTGTAATACCGCTATTAATACTGTATTAATACTGTACGATTTCTCAATAATGCTCATGGGTCATGGGCCCTTTGAGAATAACAACAAGTCGCCGTGATCACACTGTCATGATGCAAATTATTGTACTGAAAATCCCTGAGAATGGTAAGTTTTCAATAAATTTATTAAAAATTCTCTTGTCACGCTGTCCTAGGCCAAATTATTGAGTGAAAACTTTGTTTACAAGTCGCAACCCATATCAAAATGGTACATTGCTACAAGGTTTTGGTTTGTCCTGAAATTATTTGAACTATAGTAAATGGGATCTATTGAGAATATAGGACAAAATAATGAATGCCGAGTGTGTTTTTAAAGCCATTATCAATTCTGGTGGATATTTTGGAATATTCTAGATGCACCTTGACGCACCTTGAAAGCATCTCAAAAGCATCTCAAAAGCATCTCAAAAGCATCTTAGAAGCATCTTAAAAGCATCTTAAATGCATCTTAAAGCATCTTAAACGCATCTTAAAGCATCTTAAGTGCATCTTAAACTTTGCATCTTAAAGCATCTTGAGGGCATATTAAAAGCATCTTAAGTGCACATCTCAATTGCATCATCAGTCCATTATGGCACATCTTTAATACAATTTCAATGCATTGACAAATTCAAACTACTTTTTTGTTATATACACAAAGTTATTCAGAAATATCTCTCAACAAACTCTTTCAGTGGCTTTGGTCACTCAGTAGGCCTTGTTTCAGTTACTTTATTGCTTTTGGTGATTGCATTGAGCGGCCGGATTTTCACCTTCTAAACCAACTCAATGGCACGGTCAAAAAACTGAAATTTGGTACAGAGGACAGTCAAATAATATAGATTATGTATATATAATTATTTCAACATTCCCCAAGTTTTTTCGTGATATTTATACAAAAAAACATAGTTGAAAACGGAAAACACATGGATCATACTTTTATCCGACGGACTCATTTTGCAAGTTTCTCTGAAATCATTTTTTACATTGGTATAGGGTAGGAACCATGTCTAATAACCATCAATGTAATGAGAATACTGGTGGGATATGTCAGGAATGCATCTTGAGTGCATCTTAAATGCATCTTAAATGCATCTCATGTGCATCTTGAGTGCATCTTGACATGCATCTTAAATTCCTATATGCCCCTGTTTAGATCGGTAATTATAACAGTTTTAGGCTTTTTTGTATGGTATTCTGCTCGTAATTGGTGCAACGCAGGGTTTACGTAACTGCAATGCAGGTTTCACGGACCTGTGAAACCTGCGTTGCAGTTACGTAAACCCTGCGTTGCACCTGCGTTAAACACTTCTTTATGTCGCAAGGATTGAAAATCCACTGGGTGCAAGATCCTGTAATTCCATGAGAATTACAGTGAAATTATGGTGAAATTATGGATTGGAAACATGTCTGTAATTCCAGTGAAATTACAGGGTGACTTTATGAATTAAATTTTCTATATATGGGCAAAATCTCACTGTAAGTCATCACTGTAATTCCACTAGAATTACAGACATGTAGGCAATTCATAATTCCTCTGTAAGTTTACTGTAATTCCAAAAATTTACAGGTTTTTGTACCCAGTGATCCATTTGCACACTCCAAAAAAGCATAATACAATAGATTGATCTATATGCACTATTTAGATTGGTAACTATAACGGTTTTCAGGCTTTTTTGTGCGGTACTCTGCCCGTACTTGAGAGAAAATTTGATTCCCCCATCTCTTCTCTCGAAGTCTCCCGGACACGCACAACATCATGCTGAGAGACTTCAATCCTTCTACCAGTCAAGGACTCTTTTTCTTCCTGCCCCCCATTAATTACAATTCCGGCAATAAACCATGGCTTTCTATCGAGGTTGAAATAATGAATCTGTCGGACAAGGGCCCCAATATGCTCTCCATGTACTACCACCAGGAGACCTTTCTCTGTCTTGGCTAGTGGGGGAATAATTGGAAAACCAATAGATTCTGTTCTGTACAATGTTTTGGGCTTGTTGGCTTGATAGATTTGTCCATCAGAGATTGTAACCCATGCACTATTTCTTTGACCGGACTCCACAGAAACTGAGACCTCAATTGTGAGTCCATTGAGACGAGGGTCTAGAATCCAATGTTCCAACTAGCTATGTTTAGCCCTTAATATTGAATAAATCAATATAAAAAACTTACTCTTTCTATAGAATGGGGGCCTGGGATCCCACCAAGCATTGGAGGGAAGGTCTTCCAGCTCAGAATCTGGTGGCAGGGGAGTAGGAGCACAAACAGAGGGCATGTTCATAGAAAAAATTTGGGATATATGGAACATGATATTCCATGGGTCTGTAGTCTTTATTTGGAGCAAAGTATATCTGTCTGTCAGAGAGAGGAGCAAAAACTGCAAGTGGCTGCCAATGACTGGAAATGGATGAGAAAGGAAACAAAAACCAGGATAAATTTATACCTTGGCTCCCTCACATCATCATAGTCAACAGTTATTTGAGGACAAGCTTGTACAGGAGTCCAGACAGATAGTTCAACCAAAAGTTGAACCCCACTCAGACTCATGTGTC
>ML180265.1:6516-20856 GCA_004369135.1 Dendrothele bispora CBS 962.96 | reverse complement strand
TCGTGAACAGTCACAACTTATCATGCAGACCGGAATTTCAACTCTACTCGCCGTTGGAACCTTTCTCTTCGGACTCCTTCATTTATTTGTCTCCTTTCTTCGCCGTCCTAGAACCGTCCTTCCACTACCGCCCGGACCAAAAGGTTTCCCAATAATTGGCAATCTATTCAATGAGATCAGTGGTTATAGAGGCGTACCGGGAAGTTCATCCCACCATTTATGGGCAAAATACTTGGAAATGGGCAAAAAGTACAACTCCGATATCGTACACATCAACGTTCTCGGGGATCATACAATAGTTCTGAACTCCTCCAAAGCTACTAACGACCTGTTGGAGAAGAGATCCGGTATTTATTCTGACCGGCCACGTAAGTTTATTGTGTCTATGACGAATGATTCAATATTTGTTGATCTTTGATTATCAGCTATGCATATGATGATGGGTTTGGTTGGGTACGTTCGGTTTTCTCTTTTCGGAAGAACGTGATGCTGATTATCCTTGTATTTGGAGATGGCATTGGAACTTTACGGGTAAGACAGAATTAATTGCCATGAAATCTATATATCGCCCATTCTAATTCATATGCTGTATCTCAGCCATGCCTTATTCAAACTGGTGGAGGTCAATCGACACTGATCAATGAATATTGAAGTTCTATAGTTAAATTCAATTTTTTCACTGCAGAGTCCATCGTAGAACGTTTCATCAAGATTTTCAACCCCCCGCCTTGGCAACCTATCGCCCTTTTATTCGTCAATCGACCTCAGACTTTCTGAAAAAAATTGCGCCCACTGAATATGACCCGTTGCGCACTCCTGACATTAAACACGCCGATCTAGAATCCTACGTTCGCAAGTGAGGGTCGTTTTTTTTTCACTACTTGCTGATGATAAGCAAATTCTGTTTGCTTGCTTTGATCAGTCACGCGGGTTCAATTATTCTGAGAATTGTCTATGGAATGACCACTCAAGAAGAAATGAATGATTACGTCCAGATAGCGTATCTTGCTGCAGAAAGCCTTATCGCAACCATGAACCACGGCAGCTTTTTCGTTGATTATCTCCCCTGGCTGAAGTATGTCCCAGGTAAATTTCATTTATTATCCAGAAATGGAAGAGGTCTTGAGTTTGTACATCTCTAATTAGCCTGGTTCCCTGGCGCTTCGTTCAAACGAAAAGCCAATGCTTGGGCTCCAGCTGTGTCCGATCTTTTGAATAAACCTTGGGAAAGGTTGAAGCCCTTGATTGTAAGTACGACCTGGACTTAAGTTGATAATGTATGATTTTGAACTTACTTTGCACGTAGAAATCTGGAACTGCAATTCCTTGTTTTGTAACAAGGAACTTGGAAAGGTTTGACCTGGTGTCGAGTCTTGACGTAGATTCAGATAAAACTCGTACGAATACAGACCCGAACATGGAGGAAGTTGTTAAAAACTGTGCTGCAGTCGCGTACTTTGGTGAGTGTTTTCTATGAGTATTCTCAGACTTTCCCATCGTAGTCTGACTGATTTTTAGGCGGATCAGATACAGTGCGTATTTTTTGAATTCCAGGAGCAACGCTAATAACTAAAACCTGAATATTTCTGTATTCCCAGACAGTCTCTATGCTCATGTCATCTATACTAGCCCTATCTCATCATCCAGAGGTCTTGACAAAAGCTCATGAAGAAATAGATAGAGTTGTTGGCTCCTCCCGACTTCCTGACTTGACTGACAGAAAGGATCTTCCGTATGTAGAAGCATTTATAAAGGAAGTTGAGAGAATGTATCCTGTTACACCACTAGGTGAGTAAACTTGAGATGGTACTTAATTATTGATTATTCTGAATCATTTTATTCAGCTATTGCCCACAGAGTCACCATCAGTGATGTATATGATGGATATTTCATCCCTAAAGGTGCTGCATAATTTCTTAATGTAGTAGCCTCCACGGTGTGTTAATTTGACTGATAATCACTGATTCATAACAGGGACAGCGATAGTCGCAAATGTCTGGTTCGTCTGTGTGTCAGGCTCTGTCTTACATCTATCAAAGGTTTCTATCACAGGGCAATTCTTCATTCCGAGGAGCTTTACCAAGACCCTCTCAAATTTGATCCCGATCGTTTTTTGGAGGATGGAAAAGAATCAGAACGTTCTCCTAATCCCGAGCTATATGTTTTTGGATTTGGAAGAAGGTAAGGATTTTACATGAACTTTAATATATATATATATATATATTAATACAAGTTCTAGAATTTGTCCTGGTCGATATCTTGCCCTAGAAAGTGCATGGAATCTTATCGCTTGCCTTTTAGCTACATGTGATGTAATCCAACCACTTAAGGAGGACCCAAAGGCAATGATTGATCCAGTGCTTGATTTTGCTGAAGGAATAATTGTGTAAGCACTCTTTTTTTGTATTTTTCGAGTGTAGTATTTGATGTAGTACTAATTATGGTTACTCTTACAGACACCCAAAGCCCTACAACTGCCGCATTGTTCCTCGTTCAGCCACCGCCCTAAATCTCATGAAGACTGGTTATCCGTCTGAAAACTAGTAAACTTGAATTTGAGCCACACAACTTATGAACTCACTATTTTATCACCTTTTTTAGTTCTCATTGCCTTGTAGTCTTCATGCTTCACTGAATGAAATTATTTGCCAATCGCGTACTACACGATATCTTCAGAACCACCCCTGGGAAAATTTTTCTCAGGCTCCAGCTGGTACTACTTAGACCGTAATTTCCTTTTTTCAATTTTTGTCTTAGTCTCCCCTCGGAAGGGCTGGGTCCTCTTGGTTTGGCTTTGGTAGCCCTATTTTCTCACGAAGATGACGGAAATTTTTGTAACTTATAATGTCAGTGGTCACACAGTCTATAGTGAAGTGCACGGAAGGATTTTTCAATGTGAGATATTCTACTCCCTAGCCTCTGTGACTGCCAGTCTGGCGTTCTCACAGAAACGAGGAATCGAAGAAAAGCCATGTGAATCGTCTTTATCATCATCCAGAAAAAAGAAAAACGCAAAAATAAATACGCGGCGATCCACCAGGCTGTTCGTGCTACAGGCTTGGACTACAAGTACCAGTATCAGTGTCCTCTGTTAAATTTCTTTTAACGGGCGGCGAAGCCGCAAAGTACCTGACATATCTACGAGCCATCTCTTGACAAGAAGCATTAAGTGATAGAGCGGAGCTTGAGAACTTTAATTGCTAGTGACCGCGTGTTCCTGGCCAATCGCTGGGTAGTCAGAAGGTACTGCGTGTTATCTGTATCCGTCTCTGATGCTACTATAAAAGTGGCAGAAATGGATTTCTTACATGGGAGGTACCCGAAACTGAGTTCCTTCTGGTTTCCTAATCCTATCATGAGACGAATTAGAGAAGAATCCTGAACCCATGACTATCAGATGGTTGAGCTATGAACGCTTAAAACCCTACCTTTGAAAGGCCCCTGTTCAACTCGAAGCTCCGAATCTTTAACATCGACATGATTAAGCATCCTAGTGAGGCTGAAATTTGTTCATGAGAACTTGTATCCATTCAAATATCTAATATCGTCATAGAATGGCATTCTAGAACAAAAGCAATATCCACCGCTGAAACCATTGCGATAAGAACGTTGATGTCACAGGTCTGATTGGAGCTATAAGAACTGTTCTGTGGCTTTTTTAGAGGTCTCAAGTATTCTTCTGGCAGTAACATGCGTACCGATACCTCAATCTTTCTTACAGGCTTTGGAGCATTTCTTTTCGCAGTCTGTTGTTTGTATATCTCCCTTCTTCGTCGCTTCAAAAATCGCCCTCTTTTGCCTCCCGGGCCAAGAGGCTACCCAATAATTGGTGATCTCTTCAATGCTATCAGCTACGCTGGAGAGGCATCTGTGCCTTTGTGGGAAAGATACTTGGACATGGGGCAGAAATACAACTCTGATGTCATACACATCGACGTCCTCGGAGATCATACAATCATTCTCAACTCTGCCAGAGCTACTACAGAGTTGCTAGAAAAAAGGTCGGGTCTTTATTCTGATAGGCCCGGTGAGTTTCGGTGTCTCTAATGAATAATTTGATAATTAATTTCCTTATCTCTTACTAGGTATGTACATGATGACGGATTTGGTCGGGTATGTTTCACGTATTCTCCTAATATGTGAACAACTTATTAAATAATTATCATGAAAAAAGATGGCACTGGGATTTCTCAAGTAAGTCTGAGCTTTTCTGATAGTTATGCCACCACCTTTCTTCATCATTAAAAATTGTTACTGTAGCTATGCCTTATTCAAATCGGTGGCGGTGGGTATGAAATTGACTAGACCATTCACTTTGATTCACCTTTTGTACAGACTTCACCGAAGAACTTTTCATCAAGATTTCCAGCCTCGAGCAATATCGGCCTATCATCCATTCATTCTCCAATCAACCTCGGGTATACTCAAGAGAGTTCTGCCTGCTGAATCGAACCTATCACATATCCCCGATATTAAATATGAAAAGCTTGATTCCTATGTCCGCAGGTAAGGCGCGCACAATTCATCGTCAATTTTTTAATTACTAATTTTTACTTTCCATGGTATGAAAGCCATGCAGGTTCAATAATTTTGAGACTTGTTTATGGAATGACGACTCAATCAGAGCTGAACACTTTCGTCGAACTTGCATCTCTCGCTACAGAAAGTGCTATCGCAACTATGAATCACGGCAGTTTTATTGTTGATTATTTTCCCTTGCTGAAATATGTCCCAGGTGACTCTGTTTATCCAACGTTAAGCAGTAGTGTTCTAAAGCCGTGTTCAATTTATTGCAATCAAGCTTGGTTTCCAGGTGCTTCATTCAAAAGAAAGGCCAACGTTTGGGCCCCAGCTGTGGCGGAAGTCATCAACGCCCCCTGGGAAAAGCTTAAGGCATCAGTCGTGAGTCCAGTTTTCTTTCGGAATAACGATCCGGCATCAGTATAACTCTGAAATAATCTACAGGCATCTGGAACAGCGTTATCTTGCTTTGCCACCAAAAATTTGGAGAAATTCAACTTGATGACAATCTTTGACACAGATTTGGTGGAAACCGATGAGGTGGACCTCGACATGGAAAAAGTCATCAAAAACTGCGCTGGAATTGCATATTTCGGTGAGCATTTTTTAAGAACACTTTCACAATCATTTAAATATTGGACTTCTTTAGCTGGACTAGATACAGTGTGTTGTTTTCTTTTTCCTATGAATACTTCAATAATAAACGAGGGATTGATAGACAAAAGCACTTATTATGACCTCTATTCTGGCCATCTCTCATCACCCAGAGGTTCTTGCAAAGGCACAAAAAGAATTGGATGCCGTAGTAGGACCTTCTCGGCTCCCCAACTTCAGCGACAGAACAAACCTTCCTTATGTGGAAGCGTTCATCAGGGAAGTGGAAAGAATGTACCCTATTACACCACTAGGTAAGAAGAATTCGGCTCCATTTATGTTATAACTACCTCTGAATTATTTTATATATAGCTGTTGCGCACAGAGTCATGGCCGATGATATTTACGAAGGTTATTTTATCCCCAAAGGTAGAGAAAAAACAAATTCACTAACTAGCATGTTGACTCACTTAATTTTATAATAGATGCAACTGTAGTCGGCAATGCCTGGTACATTTTTTTCTAGAGATTCGGTCATGTAGCGCTAACCAAATTATAGGGCAATCCTTCATTCTGAAGAGCTCTACAAAGATCCCCTTAAGTTTAATCCAGACCGTTTCATACAAGATGATAAAGATTCCAGTGTACCGCCCAATCCCGAACTGTATGCATTTGGCTTTGGCAGAAGGTGAGATTCGCAATAAAATTTGATTAGCACGTATTCCTATCTAATGGACTTTCTAGAATCTGTCCTGGCCGTTATCTTGCCCTGGAAAGTACATGGATTCTTATTGCTTGTCTTCTGGCTACGTGTGATATCACCAGGCCTTTAGAAGAGGACGTAAGAGAACTTGATCCAGTACTTGATTTCGTCGATGGGATGACAGTGTAAGTGAGGTTTATTCAATATTGTTTGGCCTCTCAAAACGATGATGAATTATTACTTTTCGACAGACACCCAAAACCCTACGACTGCCGCATTGTTCCTCGTTCAGCTGCAGCTCTCAACCTTATGAAAACCGGTTACTCAGCTGAGATTCAGTGAGAAGTGAATATTTTTTCTCGTTCTATCAATGTATATATGTACAATCTACATCCATTTGATGATTAGCTGAAACTTATCTTATGCTATTCTCCAAAATACCATTCACAATCTCTGAGTCATCTGTTTCCTTTTGAATTTCGAGCAAGTGTGCGAGCAAGCATCGGGTCTTATGTGAGCTAGAAAAAACCAGATGAAACGACCACACAGTGAAACCGAGACTGAATAGATAAGTAGTACTGCAATGTATCAAATTCGTAGTTCATTGCAGTACTTATCTGTTCAGTAAATGAACGTGAAACATACGAGAACGTGAATTCGGGGAAACGAAAGGGAGTGAGAGGGTTTCTCTGCGACACATGGTGGCTGTGACTCTGAGAAAAAAAGGGACACGTGACCATTCATTCCTCCTCACAAAAAATCAGCGACCTCCAACTTCTTTATTGCTAACAAAAAATAGTCATCGAATCAATCAGTGCATCAAGGGGGAATCGAACCCCCGGCGGGTCGAGGGTCCTACAGGTTATGGGCCCCATGGCAACGACCCAGGTTACCACTACCCCATTGATGCGACGTCTAACCAGTCCTTGAAGCTTTACTAGTCGAGACCGCCTCGAATGTAGTTTTGAAGATGAAAACAGAATTTCCTATATGACCAGTATATGTGAGAGCGGATATGTATGCTGGACAAAAGAATACGTGTAAACCGACAGATAGAATCTGATAGATATGAGAGAAATAATAAACCTCTGCTGATCATAATGACAAGCTCAGGAACCCTGCAAGACCACATTCCTCCGCATTCAATGACCCTATGTCAAGTAAAGGATTCCCTCGACTGTCGAGAGCGCTCTCCACAACGACTGATCATCACACAAAACCTTTACTGCCAGCAGTGGGAGAGCCCCGGGCGTACACGCTTGTCCAATTCTACATTCCTTCAACTCTCCTGCCCCACCATACAACCCATTCACATATCATACAACAAATAGTAGTACCCGACCAGCTTGGCATGGCTACCGCTGATTGCGGAAACCGTAGCTGTAGCACGGCATAAGTTGTGGATTGGAATGGCGCGTCAGAAAGTTTAGGTCCTGGTCCGTATATGCGTTTACACAAAGACCGAAACCGAAGTGAGTGGTGGCAACAAACTGAGGAAAAAAGTCGTAAATTCGTCACGTATCGACGCCGTGACGAAAGGACACGCCCAGACAGACGAGGATATGTCAGTGAGGAAATGAGAGGTCGCAAGGTTGATTTCCAAAATCTGGACATGAAGCAAGCTGAGATCCTAGAGGTCGACGACACTTCGCATTGTAATGAGATCTATTAAATCCATGGGTAAAGTACGCCGCGCAAGAGCCAGAAGAACAACGTACTAATTTAATCCCTCTTACCCGCATCCCAAACCACCGCTGATGACCCATTCACTTTCGAGAAATCCATATTCAACCCTCTCATCCTGTACACCTCCTCTCCCCCCATCCTCACTTGTCCTTCCCTATCCTCCTCAGTAGGCAAAACTCCTCCACTCTCCATCATAATGTCCTTCCTTAGCCTCTCTTCTTCCCCATAAACGCCTTCATTCCCCCAATATGCCCACAACTGTACTCCCAGGACGACATTCAATACCAGAGCCAGGGCATAACCCATCCCCAGCAACAAATCGCCTACTTCAATGACAGTAGTAAACACCCTCGCTAAACACCCGACGACTTGAGAGAGAACAGCGAACACGGAAAGTTGGCCAGTTGACTTGGAGGTGTAGTTTTGTTTGATTTGCGGGTATTTTGAGAGGAGAGAAAGTGGGAGAGTGGATAGTTGGAGAAAAGAAATGAACGAGAGAGGTGTAAGGACGAAAAGGATTAAGAGGAGAAGGGCAGTAAGAGCAGACGCGAAGACCAAGTTGCGCTTTTTTGAAGGAAGAGATCCGGTCAATTTGTGGGTATGTCGATGCCTCGAGGCTCTCGGGTTGAGCGACTCAATGAATGCTGAAGGCGACAATGAAGAGACGAGGTCCAGCGTTGGCGGTGCATAAAATATTATGAGAAGCGTAACGATGATATTTTGGATCGTTAGAAATAGATTTTCGCCATAGGTAGAGAATGGAAAGTGGTTCCTCGAGGAATATGCGAGATTTATGGCGTATGCGAGAGTTTCGAGTGCGTAAGATTCAAGGGATATGCCTCGAGCAGAACGGGCACGAATAACTAGAAACAATGAGAAGTGATAACGCAACAATTTTAACAGAGACGTACTGAGAATCAATTGGGGTAATTTCATTATGGATCCCCCCCATAACTATAGCTATTCCAAGCGCCTTGGAAAAGGCATACCTGAAGCATTCCGAGTCAGAAATATCGAGATTTTCGACCAGTGACGTGTAGCATTTCTGTCGACACTTCAGTAAAGTAACAAACAGAATTGGATGGGATCAACCTCTCCAATAATATATATGCCAGGATCTCGAATGAACCAAGGAAAGTTACGAGTGATAAAGGACATGGCCTACGGTTTCGATTGGATATGGAGGTGAACTGAAAGCCTGAAAATGGAAAAACCACACGCGCGCGTGCCGTGACCCATCCACAATCTTTCTTCAACTTGACCATCACCACAGCTGTCGCAATAGTAAGGCTACTGTAGGGATTTACTCTCTTTGTCTACTGAACATATTCACTTATGATTTTCTTCATTGTGTAGCTCTTGCTTTCAAGTATGGTTTGTCAAGCTTGCGGAAAGCTCGACACCGAAATCAGATCAACAACCGACCGGTTCAACGAGTTCTCTGCTGAGATTGTCGAATTATTGCGTTCCAACATCGCTCCGTCTCCTTCCAAAATCTCTTCTATCCCACAAGCACTGCTAGACGCAGAAGCCGACCTGCAAAACTACGACTCCGAAATCCTCCGACTTCAGTCGCGTATCCAATTCATCAATGATAAACGCCGCCTTCTAAAACAACATATACAGAAGTTCAAGTCTCTATCTGCCCCAATCCGGAAGCTTCCCACTGAGATTTTGGCTCATATATTCCGAATCCTTTGTGACAGCTCATACATACACATCGGAGAATATGCGGAATGTACCCCGTTCCTACTTGCATCTATCTGTAAATGGTGGCGAGAGGTTGCCATTGAGCATTCACCATTATGGACTCGGATGTCACTAGATTTCTTTGGCCTTCGTCTGCCTTCAAAGCAGGACGTTAAAACTGCGGTCCTCCGATTCACGGCACCAATCCAACTTTGCCTTGTTCGCTCGAAAGTGGCACCATTAACGATCTTCATATGCCACGGCCGGGGCGTCTCGCGCAAATTGATCAATCTGCTACTTGAGCACGCTGATCGATGGCACGATGTTACCTTTTCTGCTTCACATCCAAACTGTCCTGACATCTTGACCCAAACCGGTGGTAACCTACCGTCATACCCGATGCTAGAGAGCCTGAGCCTCAAAGGTAACTCCCCTGCAAAATCTCTTGCTTTATTTCGTAATGCTGCAAAACTACACCATCTAGCGATAACCCAATATCCATCCGACAAAGATATCCAGGACGTTCCATGGCATCAAATCACCTCTCTTGACTTGGAGCCTGAAAAAATAAGGGTCCTGGATACAATAGAGCTTTGTCCAAACCTTGAGTTCCTATCTATACATCAGCTCTCCTACTGGTGGTCTTCCGAGCAGGACTCGCATTTTGGTGTAGTTTCAAACCCCAAATTCGAGGTTCCTACAGTCAAGCATCGGGCTTCTCACCTCACAGAAATGAGGGTTTACCTGGACAGTGTAGCTCTATCAGCACATCTCAATAATAATCTCCAATTATTGATCGATCGTCTCACACTCCCTTCCCTGACCAAACTGACTATCGCTAGCTCACTCCGCCTTGAACCTGACGATCCTGACACCATATTTCAAGGCCTATGGGCTCGCGATGAATTTGAACGGTTTTTCCAACGCTCGGGCTGCACAATTACTTATCTTCGTTTGGAGAAGATATCTATCCCATACCAGGATCTCCAGGCTCTGTTCAAACTCACACCCTCATTAGTAGAACTGGTCATCGAGGATCTTCAACATGAAGTCTGTGATGTGTCTAAAGTCACTGCGTGTTATAATACGACCTTTGAGTTCCAGGATATCATCTCCCCTATGTTTCTTAAAATGCTTCATGTTTCTAATCACCGCGGTGCCCTCCAGGGGTCCCTTCCTCTTATACCAAAACTGGAGAAGATCGAACTCACGGCAGACAGAGATCTTTTTAATGACCAAGCGTTTTTGGATATGGTTACCTCGCGATGGACGCCTAGTTCTGAGCACGCTGCTGCTCTGGGTGTCTCTTGTATACAGTCCGTCAAGGTGTGCATTTTAGGAAGGAAACTTGAAGAGAGTGTGAGCAACGCTCTTCGAACTCTGACAAGAGGAGGACTTCGGGTTGAAATCTTATCACTCAGGAGTGGTGATGATGATAGTGATGTTCGTGCCGATATTAGCGACAATAGCGACGACAATAGCGACGACAATAGCGACAATGATAGCGACAATGATAGCGACAATGATAGCGATGATAACGACGATGATAGCGACGACGATAGCGACGATAACGACGATGATAGCGATGGCAGCAGTGATTGAAAATATTGTGACATTCATGAATGTATGCATCTTCATACGAACAATGATAGCTCCGTCTCTTGCACATTCTTTCTTGTCTCCTTACGGAAAACATAGGTCGACTATCCCTCTCCTAACTAGCACAGAAGTAACTTGGAATTGGCTTGCTATTGCCACCTATGTACGGTTCATGTTGAGAATGCAATGATTCACTTTTGTAATGCGCTAGACTCGTGCCCAGCTGGCTTTGACCAGCCCGGTTAACAGTAGATCGAGGACGCTGCGTATGCAGCCCTTTGATCATCAAACGACGCCGCGTCATCTGCAGTGACTGGATCGAGTCTAGTAATCAGCAATACTGTGGTGGGCGCAATTGTAATTTCCTCACAACTTTGTTGAAGTCAAGTTGAAGTACAAGACGGCCACTTGAGTACTAGCTAGTGCCACTGGTGGGTTGACAACATCGAGGGTGAAATCATGACTTCCAAATCGGTGATACCAGACGGACTTGCAAGGTCGTACCCACTAGGATTTTCAAGGCGGATAACAGTATGTTAGCAACACGGATGATCTAGCTCGCCTGATGACACTGGCTGAGTCTGGCAGGAATATTCTGCACGGCACTGTTTGAAACTGTAGGCCTGTGTGCTAACTGATGTCCGACTCGGAGAACTCTAGAACATTGAGCCCCAGATAAGTCGTCTTGCATCTTCACGAGGCCGGAGGACCTCGAAAGACTAAAGCTAAAGCAGCGCTTCAAAGCCCGCAAGTTCACAATTCTGGTTGCATCCTCATAGCAGCAATTGCCCGCTTCTCTATCCTGTCAGGCTACGCAGCTATGTACCCCAAATGTAAAGCTTCCTTGACAGACCTGTAATTTGCGAAATGGTTACAGGGCTCCAAAAGGTGATATCTCGATATAAAAATGCGAAGTACTTATACTGTACCACATGGTCTGTGTAAGTACTTCGCATTGCGCATACCCCAAGAAAACTAAAGGTAGGTAGAGTGTGAAAAAGTCGAAGTATACAAAAAAAGAATGAATACAAACGAATTTTGTTGGGGAGGATCGACGACGTTAGAAATGAAAGTGTAATAAGAAATTCAGAATCGCATGAAAAGGCAGATTGGAATAATTACCTATCTCCTGTAGTACCAGAGAAGGCCGAACTCTGAGATCTGAATGCTGAAGGCGACAATGAAGAGACGGGGTCTAGTGTTGGCACATAGAATATCATGCGAAGCGTAATGATAATCGTTAGGAAAGATTTTCGCCATAGGTGTGTAATGATCTATACAAGAGGGATGTATCTAATGAGCATCCCAGCCGGACAACGAGAAAGAAAGAAAGGCTAGTATACCTATACAAGAGGGATGTATCTAATGAGCTACAGAATGTCAATACATACATCTTGTACATAGGTATAAAGACACGTACCATCCCAGCCGGACAACGAGAAAGAAAGAAAGGCTGGGATGTCACATGGTAACATGTAACACTATATAGAGCTAGTCATGTGAGTAGGAATCAGGATCGTCAACACACCCCCATGCTGATGGAACGAACAGGACAGAGGAAGGTCAAACAGTAACGGTAGAAGTAATAAGACCAAGGGTTACACAGTGTTTAGAATGAAGAGGTAAAGGAAGAGGTTTCGTGAAAATATCCGCAACCATAGTGTTTGTCGGAATCCACGAGCAAGTAAAATCACCGGAATCAAAATGATCTTTGATGAAATGATACTTGATATCGATATGCTTCATATGACCTGAGTTGGAGACCTTGTTGGAGAACTCAACAGAACCACGGTTATCGCAAAAAAGAGGGAACGGTCTCGGAACGGGCAAATGAATTGAGGATAAGAAGAGGCGGATCCACAGTGCTTCCTTCATACAATGAGCAGTTGACATGTACTCAGCCTCTGTACTTGATAAAGCAACAGTCTTCTGCTTCGTGCTCGACCACGCAATAAGTCCACCATAAAAGAAGAATGCAAAACCCGAAACACTCTTGCGGTCCGCCTCATCAGAAGCCCAATCCGCATCTGAGAAACCCGAACCACTATCAGGACACCCATTGAAACCAACCATGTCCCTCCTAGTCGCACCCCCATACTCCAAGCACGCACCCTTCGAACCTGAAAGGTAGCGTAAGACATGTTTGGCAGCAAGTACATGACTACGTTCCGGTTTCGAGTTGAATTGACTGAGAGCCATCACAGCATAAGTAATATCAGGCCTCGTGCAGATCGTGAGATACAATAGACTGCCAATCAGACGTTGGTAATATGTCGTCAGCTCTGATTGAGAAGTAGGGACTTCGGGAAGCGAGTTAACAGCTGGTGTAGGGAGTTGATGGACTTTGTGATTAAGGGGAAGAGGAGACGGTCGGACCTCAGTAAGGTTATAAGAGCCCAACAGCTCTTCAACAAAGGATTTTTGCGAAAGCCAGAGTTTCCGTCTTTTACGGTCCCGTGAAAAACGAATGCCAAGATACAGGTCGACAGGCCCCAGATCGGTAAGTTGGAACTTTTTACGAAGAGAGGCAATTATCCAGTTGTAAAGAGAGACCGAGTTCGTGGATACCAGGCCATCGTCAACATGCACGGCAATAATGATCGAAAGAGGAACATTGTCAGATGGCATCGTAACGGAATCATCGGGAGGAGACGACCAGTATGCAAAATAGACAGCGCTGTTGACAGGAGAGACTGACAAACCGAGTTCCAAGAGTGCAGCACGAAGAGTGGTATACCATTCATGCGAAGCTTGCTTCAAGCCATACAAAGCACGCAATAGCTTTAGTACATGACCACACGTCTTGACCAGAAAACCTGGAATCGGACGAATATAAATTTCGTTGTTCAGGGGAGCATTAAGAAACGCCTGCGTAAAGTCAAATGAGAAAAGTTCTCTATCCTCCTGCGCAGCGTGGGCAGCGATGAGACGAACAGAAGCCAGACGAGGAACAGGGGCAGCAACGCGGTCATATGTAGAAGGCAGTTGTGCAAAACCCTGAGCGACCAAGCGAGCTTTATACTTCGTGATATTACCATCTGCATCATACTTGTACGCAAAGACCCATCTAACTCCAATGAGCTTGTGGTCTTTCTTAGGAGGACACTTGACCCAAACATTGCGCTCGAGCAAGCCATCATACTCCCTCTGCATCGCTTCCCGCCATTTATGAGAGTCAGGACGCGCCATCGCCTCACGCAGGTCCGCGGGTGGTTTAGACAAATCGTAAGACCCACCAACACGACCAGATGAACGAGGAACAGATAAAAGTGCATCACAGACAACCGTGCATTCATAGTCCTCAGTTGAATCAACAAAAGAGTCTGGAACAACATCCGAGATCATTGCAAACAAGTCCAAATCTTCATGCAAAGACGAGGCAAGATTAGCTTTAAGCGTGCAAGACCTTGGTGTACGACGTAACGCAATTGGTCGATCATCATCCACAGGAGATAGTGCTGCACGTGACTTGACTCGACTCCGACTAGTCGCCGAGTCGAGCCGGTTTTTGAGTGAGTCAAGTCTTCATTTTGACTCGTGACTCAGTT
>ML180264.1:0-20927 GCA_004369135.1 Dendrothele bispora CBS 962.96 | reverse complement strand
CCACCTTCCAATCCACTTTGTTATATATCATCGATAGGTAATATTCAATATTCTTAACGCTGCTGGCGCAGCATCCCCGGCTCCGAAGAAACAGAAAAAAGAAGTCACTATTACACATTACACAGGTTTATACCAGATTTTTTACTCAGAACATAAACACTCGATGTTCATTGTTGTACATACAAAATCACTGCTGACATGTACAAAAAAGTTATTGGCTTATAGATGAAATAGCTTTCAAAGGGAAAAAACAAGTTTTATTTACTGTCGACATCTTGCTGGTAGAGCGGGCTCTTTCTGCCTTGTTCCTACCGGTTGTCCAGCTGTTCCAACCTGGGACCCTGTTGTGTAATTGACTAACTACTATGGTGGTATGATGGCCACCATTGACACGGAAATGTAATTCACACAAAAATCAAACATCTTTACATGTTCCCATGTACATACAAGCTTTGCAATTTTTTAAGGTAGTTTACATCTACTTATTCCATGCTGAGTACCAGATCTAAAGCTGATCCAATGATGTTCAAGTGGAATAATACTCAAAATACCTCTCAAGTTTGTCACACAATCTCTGCAACAGGCAATTACTTCTCAGTGAAGATGTTGACAGACACCAAGATTTTGACTTGGAACCAAAGATAAAAGTTACTTATATTGGTGTTTGGACCAAATTAGAAGTGGTGGAGTGGGACTCTGGTGAGGAAAGTGATGTATTGAATGAATGAAGAACTACCAGCATGAATTCACTGTGACAGGAGTGATTACATTTCCTTGTCTTTGCTCAGACATTTCCCGACATCCTCAACATTTGTGTAATAAATTAGGGAAGGGTTTTTGAGCACTAGGAATTGAATGGTATATTTTTCTGAATGATAGGACCAAGGACCAAAGCCCAACATTCTAATTCATTATCCACCATAGAAAAAGAATAACCAGCATCTGGATAAAACGAGTTACTGGCATGGTGAAACAACAAGTTGTAATGCTAGGGGGAAAAAACTACCAGCGTAAAGACAGAACAAATTACCGGCATACGGATGAAACAACGTGAAATAGTTATTGGAAAATAAAATTTACTGTCAACATGTAGAGAATAATTCCCGGTGTATAGACAAAATGAATCAAAATTCTTTCAAAGAAGTGAGGGCTTTGGCAGCGGATGCACGTGTAATCCTCTCTTCGGTCGGAATAGGGGGTTCGAGTGGAGTGGAAGACTTTCCCGAAATATCCCGGATGAGACGGCCCCGTTTCCTAATACAATGAGATTCAAAGGTCATATGAACTTCCAAATTCGAGTTATCCGCTGTGGCGTGCGTTAGAATTGCCCAAAGAACACCGGGAGAGGGCGGAAGCAAACCATTCCATGTCTCCAGTCCCTCCTCCTCCTATTCAGTCGGAGTCGGGGATACTGTAAAGTGGATTACAGTCGTTTGCAAAACACGTGAGATTTTTCCCGCGCGCAAAGAATTGTATATTTTAGTCAGTTTGAGAATAATTTGGGCGTAGCTCAATGGATTCAGCAGATATTTACATGAGACTATATATCAACTGGCTCAGAAAAACCCCCCGCAAAACCCTGTCTAGTCAGATTTGTGATTGGGAAGGTGCATGTGTGTCAAAACTTGTAATCCTCATCTGACATGCATTTCAGGCCCTACATCTACAATATCCTTCCAGTCATAAATATAATTACATAGGGTTCTGCGGGGGGTTTTTCTGAGCCAGTTGATACTTAGTTTCATGTAAATATCTGCTGAATCCATTGAGCTACGCCCAAATTATTCTCAAACCGACTAAAATATACAATTCTTTGCGCGCTGGAAAAATCTCACGTGTTTTGCAAACGACTGTAAAAAGTGAACTGCAGGAGATAAAAATCAAGTATAAGGTTTCTTATAAGCGGTCATAACGGAGGTTTCCATCATGGTCATTATAGGTGCCTCCTGTAGTAAAGAAACGCAATCTTAGCTAAAATTCGGATGTTGTGCTTTCATCCTTGTCTTTCCTGAATAATCCATAACCTAGATGAGACATGACAGTGTCCCTGAGTTAAAATAATTAAGATTTCTTGTGTCCAAACTCCATTTCCCTAAGGGAAGATGAGAATTCAAGTCATGTATCATTTTTCAACATCTCGTCTCAAACTCACAGAGGACATGTATTAAGTGTAAGTATCGTCCCGTTCTGCAACGGGGATAAGATAGGATAAGCAATGTAAAAATTTGATTTCCCCACGAAAAAAAAATGATTGTCTTATCCGAAAGCATTTTTTTTGGTTAGTGACTGCTTGTCTTATTTCGGTTGCAGAACGAGGCCTAAAGGCTTATAGATACTCAATCCGAGGGGAAACCAAACAGTAGCTCAAGAATCAACAATTTACTAACTCACGTATGTAAACCACAGTTGTACTTTCGGACACGGTGTCATAGACATTGAAATGGTTCTGGAATCTGTAAATGTTCTCCTAGGGTACAAATAATTCATACTAATTATCAAATACAAGTTACACAGTATTTTCTACAATTTGCATCAATCTACCCCAAGTATGCCACCACTCTTCAACTGCATGCTGAGCATCGTAATTACATTGGACCAGAAAAGCATCCCACATTTGAGCGAGAACTTCATCAGGAATAGTCTCTTTCTGAAGAGTCTGACTAAAAGCTGCATTCCTTGCATCACGTTCAGGCCCCGGTGGAAAACAGAGTATATGTAGGAACTCAAAATCAGATGTTCTTATCATATTTGCCCGCTTTTGCCTTATTTCATTGAATCCTTTTAAAAGGAGAGATATGTGATCTCTTGATACCATCTTCGAGAAAAGATAGCCAAGTGTAAACGCGTCCTCAACCTGAGAGATAAGTATAACGTCAACACCAATTTCTTTGTTAAATTTCCGATATAAAACTTACTGCTATAGCACTGGTCCGGAATTAGATTTGAGAACGATACAGATTAAACCGCCAAATTCAGTTAACAAAAGCTCTTACGTGTTCTGTGGCCCATTTATCTGTCATAAAATGAAAGTTGAGTAAATAAATTGTCAAATACAGAGGGCTCCTTACTACGGCTGCATGAGCTGCGTCTCCAATGAAAACTACTTGATATGTCTGATTAATGTACCTTACAAGTTTGTACGGCTTTTGGTTACTTCGATGACAAGATGATGCCAGTTTCAGTAGCTTCTTTAGCCTATGCTCTTTAGTCAGCGAAAAACAGAATATAGAAAGTTTTTTGGCTGCAGAATACCTGGGTTCGCATACGGTTTCTTCAATTTCTTTTGTGCTTAATGGAGTGGGTGTTACAATATCCCAGTCCTTATCTTCATCCGAGGATGGTCGCTTATTGTACATCGTGCTGATGGAGTACTGATCGCTACCATCCTTTCAAAGACATGAAGGTTCAGCCTAATTTGTACCAAGGAAAAGACATACCTGCCCGCCGTTGTGAACCACACCATTTCCCATCCAAACTATCCACTGTATCTTATGTTAGTACAAATTACAATACCGGTCACTAAAAATATTTACCAGGTTATTCTTAGCAAAAAAACGCAACTCCGGGTCTTTTTTCATCTCCTCGATGGGTATTGATAGTCTGCAACTACATTTCCTGATAAGCTAGAGATCTCCAAAAATATACGCATACTTACGTAGCCCACTGACTTAATTCTGGAAAATGGCTGACTTCATCTCTCTCTATGTCTGAGTCCGAATCCTGTATAGACAGGAGATCGTTAAGGAAATATTTCCGAACGGTGCTATTATGTCCGTCAGCCGCGATGATCTAATAACGAAGTTCAAGTCTGTATCTGCCATCGAGCACTATTCAATGGAATTACCATGTCACAGATAACTTCTTCGCCGGTTGAACATCTTAATCTGGGGGAGTGATTTGGCTCATTACTAGCTTTGAGGGTGATACTCTCGACCCTACAATTAAACTTGAAATTGATGTCATAAGATCGGCAAGTTTTGTACAGATGATTCCAGATATCCGAGTACTTGAACACTTGATAAATCATCGTCTGGTAGAATGGAACACAAGCACATACTGAAACTCGATAAAATTTACTTCCCAGGTCTGCCATCATCTCTTCCTCGAATAACATTCTTCCTACTAACTCGGACGTCTCTCCTTCAAACGGTAGATATTGAGATACCCCGGCTATCCAAGCATAGAGGCTGTTTTCCTACCTTGGTAAAAGAGAGTACTGAGAGCAATGGCTAAGCCTTCATGTGGGAGAACAAGTCATAATGTTATACACACCCTAAGTTGAGAGAACCTTTGTCTTCGAACATCTCTTCCATACCAGGGATATCCTTGAACAAACGTGTAATATTGGGGGGTATTCTTACACCGCAAAATTTCCGATTCTTCAAAACAGACAATCAGCGTCGTCTGCAGCACATACAATCATACCATGTACCTGAAAAACATCAATTTCATGTCTTTCTAATACTGCGACCTTATGTCCAGCCTGCCTCAACCAGTAGGCAGCGCAAAGTCCCCCTATACTTCCTCCTACAACACAGAAATCAAGGACGACCTGGGTCTGAGTAGCGAACATGTGAATGGGAAGAGGTGAGAGCTTGTTTCTTTAGCCTCCTGGGAAAATTTAGCTCTCCATTGATCCACATTTGCTATGCTGTATATGGGCTGTGTTGTATTTGTGGCTTTTGTAGGTGCCGTGGAATAAGCCGCTATCAAACAGCCCAACAAAGAGATCGATGGTACCTGTCCTATACTTACTGGTGATTTGAATTACCTTTTGAGGCTCCAAGTTTCAGCCCCCCATGTACACAGGGTTTACACAGCACTTAGTTCCTGGCTGCGAGCAAAATCCCAACTGTAAACTAGAAAATTGGCATTGCGAATCACTGCTTTTGGCAATCAAATTTAAATATCAATGCTGTAGAACTGAAAGTCTGCTTCTCGGGCAGCTCAAAATAAGCATCATCCATCTGACTAGCGGTAATGAACATGTCGATGTTCTCCAAGATTCTGGCTTCGGTGTCTCACTGATCAGTCTTATCTATTACGTATCTATGGCTTGACGCCAGACCAGCTAATTCGGATCTGGGTATCATTCACGATCAAACTTAAAGCTACATGATAGTTCTAAGTACTGGTTCCATCAGCACAGCGTCTTCCACTGGTTTGCTATTCTTGCCGCTGGGAAAGAAAATTTAGAATGAGTATAATGTTACTTATCCGGATACAGTGTTATGGGCATCAGATCAGACTGTTTGTTTATGAGCAATGGAAACCACTGGCAAATAGCTTCAGAAGTATTTCTCCTGAATATTTACAAGTGCCGGTAATAGTCAAGGTAACTAGCAGCCACACTAGGTACATTCAGTAAGATTGCAACTTGAAGGTTTCATTTCCTTGTAAAAAATAAATCCTTCCTATACGGGATGGTGCGGTAAAGAGATTTTGACTAGGCATGAGTGGAGGAGCAATAACGCCAACAAAGACCCGGAGAAGCTTGGGGGCTGCACTCCCAGCAAGCTGTCGAGACTCGACATGGGACATACAAGTGAGTCTCCCATGGCGAAGGCATGGGTCATAAACTTGTATTAGGCTGTCATGGGACATCGATATTTTCGGGTGACACTATTGAAAACTTCACGGGGGCAGTTGTTTTCAGTTTTGTGCGGACATAACATGTACTTATCGTTCCTGGCTACGACATTTAAAGGTCAGAAGCGTTTCATGAAGGCTCGAAGACTATGGCACTGCTCGCTCCTGTCATCCAGGTAATGCTGATTGGGTCATATGTGTATGCTTGTCACTATTCTGGTACACCACCACACCCGAAATCGCCAAGCGCTGAGAAAAGTGCATATCGGCATCAGAAAGCTGTTGGTCTTCAGGAGATCTTTTTAATCAATATGGGACGATTTATGTGTGTCAGTGTTTTCATATTGAATGCTACTGTTATTGTTGTTGAGGAGTTTTCTTGTCTGAAAATAGGTCTTTTTTTGGATGGAAGGCGCCACCGAAATTATTTATATTTTGTTTTGCTCTTCTCTGCGATCCAGAAACAGCACCGAAAATTCGCAGGGAAGACAAGGCTGCGACCCAGTACTGTTGATAGTCGACTTAAAATTTCTCATCTCTGTTGTTTTGGTGGTAATAGCGGCCTTAATTCGACGTCAATGTTATCAGCGCTTAGGACACATGTTTACTTTTGACCTCTCCATCAAGAAAGATCATCGACTCGTTCAAACGGGACCATACTCAGTTGTTCGTCATCCAGGATATGCAGCATTTTTCTTGATGAATTCCGGGGTCATGCTAGTACACTACAGCGCAGGAACTGGAGTGGGACCAATTATAGCACTTTTTTCTCCTTTGTTAGCGCTAGTCTATAACTGGACAATTTTCTGCGTTTCAGCATGGGTGTGCTATTATTTTGTCCAAAGATCCGCTGTAGAAGATGGTGTGTTAAAAGAAGTCTTCGGGTCAGAATGGGATGCTTGGGCAAAACGCGTCCCGTACCGATTTGTGCCAGGAATCTGGGTGTGTGATCCATAGCTGTTTTGCTAATTTCATTAAGGCTAACAAATCTTTATTCGTAGTGAAATATTGAATCTGCTTTAGAATATGTATCATTTTGCCCAACCTAGGTATTGACAGTTTTGGTCATTTTGAAGTGCAATTGCAATGCTCGGCTTTGTACCCACCGCTCACAACATAGACAACATAATTGATCAAACAGTAATTTCCCCATAGATTAGATGGATCAGGAGGCATTTTTTGTGACCTTTAATTCAAAGTTGCTAGTAAGGACGGTTGACAATGAGGGAAGAGTGCAAAGAGCCACTGGTGGACTCTATGCAGAGGGTGTGAGTATCCACGTAATTGATAGTGCTGCTCGCACCTATGAAATAAGTACCATAAGATCAAGTACTTATGCCATCCTACTGGATTAAATAAGAAGCGAAACATCGGTATTTCTGCAGAAAAATCTTTTAGCCTCAAGTCTTCATCTTTTACTGTCCATGTTTTTTTTCAGAAAAGATCCGTAGGGCCGGCAGGGTGGGCCCCAGTGGCGGTGTCTGTTGCATTGGAGCTTGAATTCAAAGGGTGCTGAAACCTTATTTTCCAAGAACTGAATTGCTCAGTCACATGCATCTGGATTGTTTTACTGTCGCTCATTCTCAACTTGATCAGTACTCAGATAAGCAAATATGACTAATCCAACCAGTTGCATTGGGTTAGGGATACTTTTGATTGCCCAGTAGCAGTGACTGGCGACTGAAAATTCTTTGTTATGCAGAATTCTCAACAAGTCACAGCACAATACTCTTAACAATGTTAACTTTAATTTTGTACAAGGGGATCAGAACAATTGGGCACCAGGTGAGAAATTAAAATATTTAGAATTACTATGTACTGACAATTTTTTGCAATTTGAATTTGTAAAGACATTGATGATAAAGTTCGAAAATGGCTTGATGCTCCTAACCCCTCTGAGAACTATGTCAGAGCATTGGATAAAATGACACCAGGCACTGGATCCTGGTTGATCAATGACCAAAAATTTATTAACTGGAAGAATGATGGTCATCTTTTCTGGTTGCAGGGCAAAGGTAAGGTATCAAGTTGACACATATTGATTAATTATTCCAAGTCTCAAAAAATTGCTCAGCTGGTTCAGGCAAGACATTCTTGTGGTATGAATTCACTGGTACATAAATCAAAGAAAAGCTTATTTGATTGTTTAGTACTAATGCCATAAAGTATTTGCAATTGCAAGATGATTCTCAACAAGTGTTTTACTATTATTTTGATACACTTGATCAAAGCAAATCCAGAGTCAAAGTCACCTACAAGGGTTTCCTTGCAGCTCTTCTTTTCAACATAGGAAGACAAGCTGCCAAATCAAATGACCAATCTATTCTGAAAAAATTATACCAGAAGTATGATAATGGAAATACCAAGGTGTCTGCAGATGATATTGGAGCTGCAGTCTTGGAGCTGGTTACTGCTTCTCCAAAGATCATTTATATCCTTTTGGATGCAATGGATGAATGTGAGGAGCAGATGAAGGTCATCAACTTTATTGAAAAATTGCTTGAAAGTGGGACAGTATACATGCTGGTGACATGTCGGGATCCAGTCTCAACTCTTTCTGATGTATTAACTGTGGCTAAAATTTGGAAGTTGTCACTAGATGAAGAAAAAAAGATGGATGACATCATTAAACATATAGAAAATAGTATCAGCGACCAACTCACTTGGTTAAAGAGCATGGAGCATGAGATCAGAGATAGCTTGATAAATGGAGCTGATGGCCAGTAAGTAATTTGTTTCTCTTTACTTATAATTTTGTACTGACACCTTGTAAAGGATACGTTGGGTTGATTGCCAGCTCACTGTTTTGAAAGAGATTAGAAGCAAAAAAGCTGTAAAGAAGGCGTTGAAAGATCTTCCAAAAAGTTTGGCAGATATCATATATGTATTTGAATGCATTGAACCACATTAATAAGCATCAACAAGATGAAGCCAGAGGCATACTAAAGTGGATATTATTCTCTTTTGAACCAGTAACCATTGATATAGCCATGGAACTTCTGGCATTTGATGATGTGGATGGAGATATTTCCTATTTGGAAGAAAATAAATCAGAGTTGGGAAATGAAATTGTGAAAATTATTGGATCAACATTGATAACAGTAGTGGAGAGTCATGATACTTGGTATTCTGGCATAGCAGAAAAACAGCTGCAATTGGCTCATCCATCTGTAAAAGAGTATCTTCTTGAACAAGTCATGGTTGATTCCAGCTTTTATGTTAACAACGAACTAGCTCATGAATTCATACACAAATGTTGTATCAGCTATCTGCTACATTGGGGAGAAAAGGTAAACCTAGTGGCAGATCTCTCTAAATATCCATTAGCGAAATATGCAGCAAAATACTGGCCCTGGCATGTAGGTCTGTTGACAGAACTAGATGATATGGAGAATATTTTGAAATTGCTTGACAGAGAAAACAGATCATATTTGAACTGGTTGCGCATCTATAAACCTGATGGATGGGAACGGGATCGCTCTGACAAGAATCTGAGGATAGAAGCTACTCAACAACCATTGTACTATTCATGTATTATAGCAACAAGAGAGAACCATCAAATATTGAATGGATGTAATGAAATCATAAAAGTTTTAGTGGAAAAAGGAGCAGATGTGAATGCTCAAGGTGGGAGATATGGAAATGCACTTCAGGCTGCTTCATTTCATAGGAATGAAGCCATTGTAAAATTTTTGGTGGAAAAAGGAGCTGATGTGAATGCTCAGGGTGGGAGATATGGAAATGCACTTCAGGCTGCCTCACTTTATGGGAATGAAGCCATTGTAAAATTCTTGGTGGAAAAAGGAGCTGATGTGAATGCTCAAGGTGGGAGATATGGAAATGCACTTCTGGCTGCTTCAGAATATGGAAATGAAGCCATTGTTGAACTTTTGGTGGAAAAAGGTGCAGATGTGAATGCTCAAGATGTTTTAGATAGAAATGCACTTCAGGTTGCTTCACTTTATGGATATGAAGCCATTGTGAAACTTTTGGTGGAAAAAGGAGCAGATGTGAATCCTCAAGGGAGCTCTGGAAAACCACTTCAGGCTGCTGCACGACATGGGAATGAATCCATTGTGAAGCTTTTGGTGGAAAAAGGAGCAGATGTGAATGCTCAAGGTGGAGAATATGGAAGTGCACTTCAGGCTGCTTCAAAAAATGAAAATGAAGCCATTGTGAAACTTTTGGTGGAAAAAGGAGCAGATGTGAACACTCAGGGTGGTTTATATGGAACTGCACTTCAGGTTGCCTCAGAAGATGGAAATGAAGTCATTGTTAAACTTTTAATGGAAAAAGGAGCAGATGTGAATGCTCAAGGTGGGAGGTATGGAAATGCACTTCAGGCTGCTTCACAAAATGGAAATGAAGCCATTGTAAAAATTTTGTTGGAAAAAGGAGCAGATGTAAATGCTCAAGGTGGAGAATATGGAAATGCACTTCAGGCTGCTTTATTTTATGAAAATGAAGCCATTGTGAAAATTTTGTTGGAAAAAGGAGCAGATGTGAATGCTCAAGGTGGAGAATATGGAAATGCACTTCAGGCTGCTTCACCTTCTGGAAATGACACTGTTGTAAAGCAGATGTGAATGCTCAAGATGGAAATGCACTTCAGGCTGCAGCACCGGGATCCATTCAAGTTGGACACCTCATACAATATACTAATTTTTTTTTATATTTTCTCCTTTTTATTACTGATCTTGTATCTAGTCTAGTTAAATAAAGACAACGGTTTTTACGACCCTCTCTTCCGTGTGAAAGGCTCGAAACTTAACAAGTTTCAATTGCTTTATTGAGAAATCGCAGTATTTATCATGAGACAGTTTTGACCATTTGAAGGGCAATGCTTGGTTTTTTACCCACCACACACAGCAATCTGAGCTCTCTTCCTTTGATAAATCAACTCATTTTGTTGAAGCAGCCCATGTTGCTACGGCGCATGATGCCAGGATACTGTATCATTTCATTCAATTTGTCGGTCACGCATCACGCCCCTACAGAATTGATGAAAAAATTTTGTCGGTTCACAGTCACGGAGGGTATGCGACGAATTTTTTTCTGAACGCTAACTCCAAAAAAGGAAATTTTGCGTCGCCTACAGCGAAAATCGACAAAATTTTGCTCATGTTACGGTGTCACATATGCCAAAGACAAAAATTTATTTCGTCGGAGCTGTCACGGTCACGAAGCCCCGATGAATTGAACAAAATGATACAGTACATTCGATCTTATGAACTATACCAATTTTCTTTATATTTTCTTCTTATCACTGATCTTGTACCCGGTCTAATTAAATATTCACGTACTTTAGAGCAAAAAGGACAACAATTTTTACAAACCTCCCTCTCGCGTGGTCTCGAAGCTTAACAAGTTTCGATGTAAACCTACTGGTTTACAACCACTAATCACATGTGTTACCATTACAGTGTTACCATTACATGTTAAGGTAGGGCTCATGGACAAACCGCATACATCACATGACTGTGACAGTCGCAGTATACCCTGTGCAAAAAATTAATGGCACTCGTATATAGGCAGAATTCACAAACCACAGTAGTGTTGCATGCAACTCGACTCCGCTCCGGCTAGTCGAGCCAGTTTTTGAGTCGCAACTTGACTTGTGACTCAAGTCGGCAGAGTCATTTGGAGTCGAGCGTGAATTTTGTTCCAAATAAACTGGAATTTCATTGGAATTTCAAAGATTAAAACAGTTCAGTGCTCTTTAAAATCTACCTAATGACTTCAAAAAAGTATTTAGAGCTGAAGCAAGTAGATAGAAATGTCTTCAGAAAATTTTTCAAGATCGGTATGACCCTGTCATAACCAGATTCTCATGGCTTTTTCATGACTGAAATTCACATTTCAGCCATTGTACAAGGTAAGTGCTTATTTTTATTACCTTCACTCACTGTATCAACTTGTTGTAAGCTATTATACTTACTTTTAGCACTTTTTTCTCCCTCCTTCCTTGAGAAAGCCATTTTCAACCGACTCCAATTGACTCGAGTCAGAGTCGAGTCAATTTAAATGACTTTTTTGCTGAGTTGAGCCGAAGTGAGTCAGAGCCGAGTCCTGACATCACTAGCCCACAGGAACTTTATAATGTACTAAAACTTGGGTTCTGCCCAGCCTGATTTTTTTATTTAAGGTGTACTCTAGTGCCATTAATTGTTTCGAGTCTTTCGACCTCTGTCACGCTTGTCACGTGATGTATGTGAATTGTCCATGAGCCCTACCTTACATAGTTCTCTTCAGTTGTACCTTTACTCCCACCTACGTTCCTTACATTCCACTTTTCTCTCTCTCTCGCTCAGCAATATAGTGTGGACACAACAAGCTCTCTGTGTGACCTTGAGTGATTTCCGGCATCCAACAGCCTAGTGTTGCATGCGGCTCGGCTCGACTCCGACTAGCCAAGGAGTCAAGCCAATTTGGAGCGAGCTGAGTCAGCAAAATGGCTCGGCTCCGACTCGCTCGGTCAGAGCCGTTTTTTAGAGCCGATTGTTTGACCTCGAACTCTCATAGTGTTGCACGTGACTCAACTCGACTCCGGCTAGTCGACGAGTCGAGTCGATTTTTAGTCGAGCCGAGTCGGACCAATGACTCGTGACTTATGGCAACTTTAAGTCACTTGAGCGAAATTGAGTCATCAGTTGAATAATCACCCTTTTTTGGTAATTGAGATGTAGTACGCAGCTGAATTACCTGTCTTGGTAATAGTTACTCATTTTGGAAGTATTAAATTCTATTCAATAATATATTCAGATATTAATAAATTAACTACATAGGCGACTCGGCTGACTCAACTGACTCGAGTTGACTCCGGAGTGGAGTCACCAGATTTGGAGCCGGAGTCGACTGGAGTCAAGCCAAAGTGAGTCATAGCCGAGTCTCGGCAACACTAAACTCTCACATTCTAATTCCTCTCTTTCCTTCTCCTTCTCCTTCTCTTTCCTCCTCTCCTTCCTTCCGCTTCGCATGCGTCCATATCTGTCCCCTTTGTTGAATATTCCGAGGGCGACTAAAGACTCGATATAGAGACACGACGACGAAGGGAAGAGCAACAAGTTCTCGATTGTCCTATGAAACTACAGGGAGGCAATCGGATGAAGGGAAAATACAAAGTATGTACCTACGAGTATAAGTGAGGTACGAAAATCACATGAAAATGAATTGATAACCGGAATAAAAGTAAGTTACCTGGAAATGAGAATCACGTGCAGATTGTTATATCAACACCCTTTTCCTCTAGCTGCATTCTGTGCGGCTAAAGTGCAGTGGTATTCTGTACTGCTGTGGTTTTGCAAGGATTTTTGATCTTTGCTTTGAGTTCTACTTCCGATCCGTTGTTACGCCCAACCATTCCTTGAAAACCCTTTCGAAACCTCGATCCGACCCGACCTCATACGAAATGCTGACCAGGCATGCAAAAACACCTCCTCCTCTTGGCACTGCTGCTCTAGCTATGCAAAAACCCGAGTTGGTAACACATAGTGCAAAGCCAGGTGCTCGTGAGTTTTCGAGCATGATTCTCTGTACTAATGCTAACTTTTGACAGCTCTTCGTTCCTTTGAAGGTCTCGCAGGCGCGGTGATTGGTGACCTGGGATACTTTGTCACCAGCCCGAACATGGACATCGTATACTCACCCTCGCTTCAAATGTGTAAAACACGCATGCGTCGGGATCTTCATTTCGGGAAAGATGATCCTCTATTCTTCCCTCAGGAATGATGCTAGAAAAACATGAAGTGACAACTTGCATACTTCCATCCGGAGTCATAGCAAACATAATCGTTTATTTGAATTACAGATCAGTGTCCCGGTTCCTGATTACGCCCAGTACCTAAAAACATTCTATTATTAGACCAAGGCCCATGGGAATGCAGTCACAAAGTCACAAAAATTGACAAAATCGCCACCAGACACCTACAGAGCTTGGTTGATGGATAACCGGTCTCGTCTGACTTGCCACGCTTCCGATAACCCACATTCCTTCATTAATACTTGGCTCATAGGAGATACTCTGTACTAAACAAAGTTGAAATGATAATTGATATTATTCATGTTCTTGCTCAACAATATTAGCCCTCCACATCCTGAGTCCTTTCGTATAGTCATCCCATGTCATTCCCTTTTTGGAATCAGCAATAAAGAAAAATGTAAGTCCTGCAAAAGATAAAGATGGCCCATCCAGCACAGACCAAGAGGAGCAGTCAGTCATATATGACATCTTCAATCAATCAAAAGCAAGCATCAACCTAATTCTTTCTCTAAAACAAGGTGACGGCTTTGTGAATCAAAAAAGAGCTATCGTTCGAGTGTGGCGAGCAGTTGGTCAATTGAGTGTGTATTCAATTGACAGATACACACCATCTCGTGGTAAGGAAAGTGGCTCCAGCCATGTATTCTCTCGAAATGATGCTTCTTGTTTTCTATATTGATATATTAGCACTGGCGCTCATCGTTGATTCACTACATAGGATATGGAGCACTCGCCATTTACGACTTCATCATACTTTACAAAGTAGATGATTGACTTGGTTTTATTATTCTTATCCTGGGCTTCAAAATGCCACAGCGCACGATCACACCTATGATATTCGAGAGATCCACATCATACATATATCCAAATCCAATGAGTTTAATGCTACTTACAGATCCTTATTTGGGTGCTGAGACACAAGCGCAATTACTACATTGTGCGCATCAAGATCGTGTATGATTCTTGGTATATCATTTGCGAGATGGACAACATTTGCATGATTCCTATATGTTTACGGTGCTCGTAGCAAGGAGGCCTTAAGCTACAACCCTGACTCACTTTTTATCCCTCAAGGTATGCGAATCCACCCGCTCAAGGTTTTCCCTTAAGTCCCCATTGACCCATCCCTGATCCCCAAATTTGCTAGGGTCAAGGTGGGACGTGAATATTGCATAGCTAATGGTGGCATTGGTGTATGGTGGAGTGTCAGTGCTATCAGATTTACCACCGAGTACACGAATAGTTGGGTATGGGACTCACTCAATATCGAGGGCTACAAGTTTTGGGTATCTGGCTCCCATACAGGACAGAAAAAAGTAGCAGGGTATGAATCAAACGAGGTAGATGTGTGATTGTGCAAGCCTTCAGGGGGCTTTAAACCCTGTAGATATCTTCTGTCAATATAAACGTAGTTCAGTGCGACCTTGCCGAATCAAATTCCTCAGCTGATGATTGATATGGAGATATCATATACGTACTTTCTCATGCCTTTCGCGAGGACACTACAGGTAAAATTAGTCATTATCTGATCCGTTTTCATACCAAACCTCAATACGTATGTAGACAAGCAACTGGTATTTCGGGTCTATCACGATCGGTTGCCGAAGCTTCTGAACCCCAACTTCGGTTCTATCACTCCTTAGACAGCGAGAGTTCTCAGTCATAATTGGGTGATGACAAGCTCTGAACCAAGCGTTCTAAGCGTTTGAATGACATGAAGACCCCTTGTGATATGCCGCTGTCTGACGAGAAAAGGATTTCTCTTTCCTCCCAGTGTAACTTTATCTTGGATTGATGTGCAGAATTTTAGAATATCTCAACTACATCCAGCATGGTGTTTGTATTCCTGAAAGCCGTTATCTCTGATCATCTATCGGTAGAAGCTTTGCTTTGACATCCATACGTTCACCGGACCATCATTTAGCCGTATCCCCGTGAAGAGTGTGATCTTTACATAGGTCCTTAAAAGTAGGGGTCCTCGGAGAATCTCTGATGAAGTCCTCCACCACATCGATCCAGCAAGTATGCTGACGTATCCTAAAATTGTTGCGTTTGATCTTGAGTGCGTTCTTCGTTCAAGATACTTTTCGCATCCACCATTTTCTTCGCTTCTTACTGATGTACTTTATCCAATAGCGGCACTGCGTGGTACCAGTGGCTAAATGGAAAGAAATTTAAAAACCTCGTTGTTCCTCATCAGAAGGAAGACAACCTTGAGTACGTCACTCATAATGGTCAACACTCTGTCAGGGATAAGCGGTAATATTCCGATAATCTAAAAATCTATTCTCTGGATCCACTCACTACTTACTTATCGCAGCAACCATCAGAACAATGTCATTCTCGCCACCGACTTCCCACGTATCATTACAGAACTGGTAATGAGGGATGTTCATATTGCTATTGTTTCTAGGAATACGGATAAGGCATTGTGAGTTTCGTATATCATATAGATCCACAGTATCCACGATTATACTATCGTCACAGATGCGACAGAGCACTGTATTATTTTCAAGCCAAAGATCCAAAGACGAAGGAAGACAGGTCAATCATAGAATATATCGAATATGATGAAGTGAAGAATGGTTAGTCAATAATAAACTTGGGATTTGTTTACATTATTGACAGTTATTAATGGATACGGTAGAGTCCAAGTTAAATCACTTCCATCGAATTAAAGGGTGGAGTGGGCTTCCGTACCATGAGATGGTAAGTTCCCGCTTTGTCTCTGGGTTTGCATATGATACGACCCTTATTTTCCAGCTGATTTTTGATGATCTACCACTCAATCTCGAAGTTGAAACTTGGGAAGGTTTGTCTGAAAGTTCTGCATTTAATTGTAATCAGCTCATAAGTGATGCAGGAGTCACATTCAAACTCATCACACACAAAACAGGAATAACTTGGGATGATTTTATGTCTGGTATCTCAGAATGGCGAGGAAATCAGCGCATTAACGTGCCCTTCAATTCAGATTTCCGTTTACTAGACCCGCATCCCAACAAGATGCTGATAGGATATGTAGGAACAGATATTGATGGTGCAAAAGCTTACGCAGCAGGAGAGAGAAGACCTTTTTCTAAAACAACTCGACCGGCTCGTTGGGGATATGGTCTTTATGTAGCGGATAATCCTCAAGTGTGAGCATATCGTTCAATGATTCATGCTGTTCTGATGAAATTATTATAGTGCAATGTTCTTTGCCCAGTGGAAAAGGGACAAGAATATCTCTCAACTTCGAGTATGTAAAGTATATGCGAGAGATAGGGACACCTTCAAAAATAAATTGGCAAAGGTCAGTCAGTTTCATCTACTTACTCAGAGGCTTGGGAATAATCTTCATCATACAAATGTTAATCAGGTCTGGTTCTGGCCCAACCCGGCTTACATGACCGACAATGTGCATTCTAGCAAACAACAAATTGCCTCCAAACAACTAGAGCTCGATAAACATCTTCAGGAAGCTTTCGATGTCAAAAAACCATATATCCTCTTCTCCAGACACAATTATATGCCACCAATGGGACAGCAAGAGTACCAGCTTTCTATCAATCCTAACAAACGCTTCAACGAAATGGTTATCTATCCGCAGATTCAGGACGCTCTCATGTACGGTCATGTTTTGACCCTCACTGAAGCAAGGAAAATTCACATGACTGGAAAGCTGCCGAAGATTCAGTACGAGCATCATGTAAAAGATTGGAATATCGTCGTACCTCCTGCGACCAAACAGGATTGTGAAAGGCGTGGAGAGCATAATTTTTTTAAGTAAAGAACAAGTTTTAGGTTCAGATAGCCATTGATTATAAGCAGGAGCTTCCAGAGTTAATGATATTATGTACAATACAGCTATTACAACATGATACTGCAGAGGATTTTCCGTAATTCGGTGTGTCAAAACTCGGAATGAAAAGTCACGACTCATGATCATAGGGAGCATTGCTATACGCCTATAAAACCAGCGAGTTGATGCCAGATGAACTCTATGAGTCTGGTAGCGCATGTCAAAGCAAATTCAATAGCCAAATTCTCTCCAGAACGCAACTGGAGCTAGACGGTGGGCACATACATAACATTCTATTCCGAGTCCTCCTTTTCTGGTCATATCGGCGGCGAGGATGAATGATATTGATAATGTTTCACTATTTCCATTCCCTCGTCTACTGATGTTCAGGCGTTTGAAAGGTCATAACGGTCGGAATAGTACTGTAACGGCTACTTACCTTGAATGTGCTTCTGGAGGCAATTATTGCGGGCTCTCTGGATTTCCACCATCTTAGACCATATTAAAACACTAGGCCTCGGTGGCCCACTTCACTTCATGCAGTACTCATCATGTATAGTAATTTGGCCGAGGAAGGAATCGTACTAATAATACATCGTATGTAAGTGGAACAGAATGCATAGCTAACGTATCCTGAATGCTAGAAAAAACACGAAGTGACGACTTGCATACTTCCATCCGGAGTCATAGCAAAAACAATCATTTAATCGACCCAAGTCACATGTTCCAAATTCAAGTTTGCCTTGGGGACATACTTCTTTCCATGCTCATCCTTAGCCTCCATACGAACCTTGACACTCCGATGAACCCTAGCTCCCATCTTCTTCTGTTTCGGAACGAATCTGCCCCTACCCAAGTTCCATCCAAAGATGGACCCCCAACTGTTGTCGCTCTTCTGGAACTTTTGTTTGAGCGGCAAAAACTCGAGCAGCCACCACACCCAACGAAGACTGAGTTGGTCGTATATCGGGGCCAAGGCGTCTTTCAAATCGAGTTCTTCTTCCGTCAGGTTGGGTTTGACCGGAACAATGGCTGTCGATGCGACCGAAGAGGCTTTCACGGTTGCTGAAGAAGAGGAATCAATGAGGGGGACGTAAGAACGACGCGGTTTTTGAAGAACGGAAGCGGAACGCGTACCAGGGGCACGAGGAATAGATTCAATGCGGTTGTCTCCGAGGGGCACGGCGGCAGGTCGAGGTCGAACGAAGGGGTAGAGTGAATCGGGATTGAGTCCGACGGCTTCGAGTCCTTCACGACTGAACATGATGCCAGTGTTTGTCTTGAAGCATTCACGAATCATCCACCTCAACGGGATACGAGCAAGATTAGTCGTGGTCTCGTTAGGGACCGAACCACCACCAACGTCTGATCATATAGATTTGCGTTAGTTTGGAAAAAAACTTAACCAAACGATGTCGAACAAACTCACCACAGTGGCACCCTGCAAACCAAACCTTCCCAACGGCAGAATGATATCAGCTTCGCTTAGAAGGGTTGAATAATCGACGAGCGATACTCACTTCATCTACATCCGTCTCCTGGGTTCGATCCTTCCCGTACCTACGTTCCAAAGCCCTCTGACCATTGCCCTTACCACGTTTTGCATGTCCTGACTTTCCGTGATGGTCATCATGGTCATCATGGTTATGGTCTTGGTTGTAACACTTGACCCCCCTCTCCTCTTCCTCCTTGGATGCACGAGCCCAATGATTAGCTTTAAACTTGGCCCTACGCTCGTCAAGAGACACGGCATGACGGAATGTCCTAACGGCGGTGTTGGAAGTAGTGAATGGGAGTCTTTTGGGGATAAGTCCGACAGAATTGACCGTATCCCTGAATACGAAAAAAAAAATTGTAAGGGTGAATAAAAGAGAATTGATTTTACTCTGCGTACGAAAAACGCTCACCAGACCCCGATGAACTCAATGTCAACGTCGATAGAAAATGTCTTCTTGAAACTAACAACCGACGGTGTTTCGTGAATAACGTTCTCTTCGTTGAAATAGTAATAACAACTCACGCGTTGGATTGCTTCCATCCAACCTCATCCGTCGTCGTAAACATTTTGTAAGCAAATGGAACCTGCTGATGATTGCAAGCCGGAAGAATCCCGACCTGACAAGTAACATTATGGTCAGAACGTGTTGTCGTAATAGAACACCGGAAGTACTCCATATGTCGAACTTACTTTGTTTACCATACCTGCGAGACTGGAAGTCACGAGTCAAAATCTTTACGTTTAGAAAGCGCCACCGAGCGACTAACCTCCTGGCAGTATAGGCACCACGAGAAAACCCAAAGATACAAATTCGGTCGCCAGCAGTGTCTGGGTTGTTGGTCGTCCTGATCAACGAACAGTCGATATCCCGTGAATTTTCGTATACTCACAATTTTGCATAAGGAATTCGTAACCTCCTACAGAAGCGCATTCCAAGTTCAGATAAGACCAATCGTAATAGTCAGTAACCAACTCACCCATTACGTGTGCTTGAAGATTCCAAGCGATAGCTTCATCCAATGCCTAAACGGTTTTGGTATCAGCATATATGCGGCATAATACCCAGTAAAAATTCATGTACCTTGGAAATTTTCGCCTTTAATGGTGTGGCTGTTTGCGGGGTCGTGTACGTTCCGATTCCAGCCTGGAGTCGTTAATGGTTTAGTCTTCATGTCATACCCATTACACTTGACGAAAGAGCTGGACTGACCTGGTAATAAACCATCTGTTGAGATCGGTCGTCTTTCTTCAACATCGAGAAGAAAGTGACGATGTTGGAGTTCTGTTTGATCACAGTAGTCAGCTATCATCCATATCGAGAAGCAAAGCGTAAGATATATGCGCATACATCGAGGTCAAACCTGTAGCAGAGGTCAATATTGAACAAACAGATAGAAACGTCGACACTAACTGATCGCCAGTTCCATCGAAACAGAGTACGAGAGTCCTGTACGGATGCTTGGGGGGAAGTACGTTCCGATCCTCGGGGATGCTGTCGTCGTCGAGGAAGCTACCAGTGCTGATGGCGCTATCGAGGGTTCCATCACGACGAGGCGACTTGACATATGTCTCCCCACTGAGAGAATCGCTCATCGTGAGCTCTGTGTCGTCTTTTTGGTGACTGGGTTGGAGCGGCGTTGGGGCTGGGGCTGGCATTGTTACTTGGTTGTGTTGAGCTAGTGGGCGTAGCTCTATTTATATATACGAGTCGGTTTGGGGGAGCAGGGTTGACGTGATCGGGAATAGAAACTGAAAGTGAGTCAGTGGGATATCAACTGACAGTCTCGAGAAGCGAGTTTTTCTACAACTCTTATTCGGAGGGTCCATGCCATCTATCAAACTATAGCCAGAAATAGGGGGCAGATGACTTCACCGTGACCCCACAGCAACAGAGGCGCCTTCGATTCGGAAGCACTGCTTTGAGCAGACGTCGACAGAGAATATGCTTAGAAGAAACATAAGTTTGCTCCGATCCCGTTCCAATCTCTTCTATACCTGCTACCATAGGATTGTCTTGTACGCGCCAAGCGCTCAATGACGCGAAATCTATAACGATTCGGTATCAACCCGTCCGGAAAAAGCCCGTCCGGAAAGAACCCTTTCCGAGGATTCCGTACTGGTTTAAAGTAAGCTTGGCTTGAGCAAAGACATGTCCGACTCAAAACTGCTCCACTAATCAGGAAGATACGTCAAAAACGGCGGGAATGTTCTATATTCGCGCGAGAGTTTTATGTGGCGCTTATCCGGCTGCTGAAATGACAAGAGATTCAGTTGGATAAAGTAACAGTTCTAAATTT
>ML180263.1:0-20935 GCA_004369135.1 Dendrothele bispora CBS 962.96 | reverse complement strand
AAAAGGCCATTGATAAAGTCATTGAAAGTCCAAAAAGTGTACAATTGGTCTTGGACCTCAAGGTGCAGGGATGCTGTCCAATAACAATCCCAGGAGAATTGAGTATCTATTGAGAGTCGTAACAAGAAAAGACACACAGCTTTCTTCTGACAAAAAAGTCCCGATGGCATGTGTACCACTGTAGCTGCCCATTCATACTTTCACTAGTGAAACGGTTTGGGTAATTCTCATCAACAAATACTAGCTGCCCGAGTCAGAGGTATAATTCTCTGTGACTTTGATTGGATGGTAGGTGGAACAATGATCTTCATTAGCCTCTTTTGCAGCCTGAGTAATCTGTAGGGAAAAAAGCAAGGATTGATCGGTACATGCATGAACAATATATTGCACACCTGTTTTTTTGTATATTCACGTTTTCTGAGATTCGTTACGCAGCATTTCGTGCATCCTCTATTTTTTGGTGCAATTCGAACAGGTATTTATCCGATGCAGCCTTCAAGAAACCATGGAAACAGGAAGTACACATCAAGCAAGGTCGAGACTATGCCTACTGCTATGTCAATGACATCCAAACTTCGAGGTCGACCTACAACCAACGCCGAGTCTCGTGTGACACAACCTATTCCGAGCACATTTGTTTCCACTCGATCCATCGTAAGTGTGTCGACTAAAGGAATAGAAGAGCAATTTTGGAGGTTGTTGCATGGGCAGTGGCACAAAATATGTTTTCCTTCAATGTTGTTGAAGAAGTTTGTGCGGCATTTCGGAACGCAAAGGTTTTACGTCGAATGTGGGTTTGTCCCCATTCCAATCATAAATAGAGACCCGAACGAAACAAAGTCGTCACTGGTGTTACCGATTTGAAAAGTGCTATCGATTTGAAAAGGGCTGTCACCATAGTACCATGGTAAACAGTTTCAAGTTGTACTGAGTCGGCACACCGGTAATCGATCAAAATCGTGGGAACTTTTTATTTTCGTGCCAGCACTGCCCAATCTCCCCTCCGAGTCATCTCATATAGAAGTCAGTCAGTCCGCGACTCACTGCAGTACAGCTGTGAACGGACATATCAGTATCAAGCCCCTTCAACGCGGCGTCATCAATACACAGAATTTCGAAAAGCTGTAAACCGTCGCACTTGAGATGCCTCAAAACGAGTCCTCAATCAACTCTCAAAGCTGTGGTCTCAATGCAGCTGTAGCGCACATTTATGTCCTTCTTCCCGTGAGGCTCTGTTGATAAGAAGTTGAAACGTTTATTTGTTGCCCTAGAGAAGCCATCAAAACCTCCGAGTCAGAACGATGTAAGAGTGCGAACCGGTGCCGTTGGCTAGAGCTGGACCCCCCTTCTCTTGACCCTCTCACTCAGCACTTTTTGTACCAGCCTGGCCACTGCTAATTATTCTTATCTTTTTTCTCCTAGCCAAAGGATGGGTCCACGGTACGAGTTTTCGATTCTCCGACGAAGATATTGTTGAGAATTTTTCGCACCCGATGTCAAAGGTCCGGGCACATCGGGATTGGGGACCTGCCTGACGAGCTCCTGTTGGAGATTATGAGGATCTCACCTCAAAGAGAGCACGCCATATTTCTCCGTCTTTCAAAGAAATTTTATGCCTTGGGAGTCACGTCTCTTTATAGAGCAATTCACATTACCACCTCAGGCACTGTTCCTAAAATCACTTCTACGATCTGTGAGGACTCGGAGAAAAGCAGGGAATTAGCTCTCAATGTGAGATGTTTCGAGATGGTATTGAACACTTCATTGCCGGCAAGGTAAATTATATGATCTGATGTGGAAAAAATATGTTAATGATATGGAGACCCTATAGCCACAGCCCCAAAGCGATTGCTTCATCATTGGTCAAAATTTTGGCGTCTATAACCAACCTTAATCGACTACAGCTATACGCCGAGGGAGATTCCATGTCTATATTCCACAATATATCCTACGACGCACACAGCTTTCCAGAGTTAAAAACTCTCGATATCGTATTTCATCCGTTAGATCGTTATGCCAGCACATTCTTCCCTTTCCTAAAACGACATCCTCTGCTAGAAACTTTGATTGTTCAGATCCACAACAACGAACATCGTCGTGTTTCTCCTCACACCTTCTCGGGTTCTATTCCCCTTCCCAAGTTGCGTACCTGCTATGGGCCATTAAAGGTACTCAAACATCTCCTTCCGGTAGCAGCTCCCTTGCTTTCTACCATTTCGCTTGACTTGACCGAATTGGCGGGATGCTTACCTGGAATGGTGGAACGAGATTTGGAGCCTTTATTAAAACTTTCAGAACTGAGAGAACGACGACAATCATCGCTTCCTGAGACTCTCAATTTCCGTTTGGTACTCTCAGCTTTCGACATTGTAATCACTGACGCCGCGTTTCGATTTCTTCCTTCGGACGTTGCTCGTCTCTCAATTCACTGCAAATACGTGAACGATTTGGACAGAAAGGTCAGCTCGATGTGTTTCTTTTTTTTTCAACTCTTCTTTTATTGCGGACGGAAGAGATGGAACCTTGAACCTGACCAGCTGCTTTTCCTCGGTATAGCTGAGAGACTTGTTGGACAAAGAAAACCTAAAGAGGTTCAAATCTTTAAAGCGATTTTCATTGACTCGTTGGTCCGAAGAGGTACAACCTTCGGAATCAGAAAAAGAGTCATTTGATTCACTCGCGAAACGCCTCAGACAAATGTGTCCCAGTATCGAGATAGTCGATTTGGGTGAGCCACATTTGAACCAATGATTATCAATTTAAATCATTAATTTATGTGACTAGGGCCTTATACCTACTAAGCTAGAAGGAAAGCGTCCACTCACGCCCCCCCCCCAAATGTAATTGTATTTTCCGCCGACTTTCAAGTCTCTTTTGTAGGCTACTACTTCCCCTTAATCGTGTTACTCATAGAATCTATCATCGTACAACCGTCAGTAATTCTGCTCAAAACTGTGTATGTTTTATGTCTCAAAAATGCTACCAATGACATATGTAATGTGAAAAAAGTCCAACAAATATGCGCTATCAAATCGATTGATTGTCCAATGTCCGAGCCAATAAAGAAAGATAACAACTCGATTTCCCCTACCTTTATTTACAGGTAGATACGACTTGGTTTCCGACATCAATAGCTTGATTCAGTTTCGAAACGGTGTCAGTTCTGTTTACAGATAATACTAGTAGAATGGACGATCAAGTTATCGGAGATACGAATGTGATAATTATAGCAACTTACGAGTTCAACGCAGTCGACGCAGTAAGTGCATCATTGAGACCAGTACCAACTTGGTCATGAGCGTCTGTAGGTGCGGTTTGACCTGATCAAGTCCCCGGCGATCGTCTTAATACCATTCGGAAACGTCATCTAAACCTGATTGAGCGGTGCACACAGCATTGGCTATAGCGGGATCAGTACTGAATGAAATGATTAATTTCAGTTTGAACGGTATTCTCAACATCAAGGGGAGGGAAAATGGCAATTTTACTATGTGTTAATCTGACCCAACAATTTGTTGGTCTTTACGGGTGATGTTGAAGAGTGTTGTTTCAATGCCGAGGATTTGACGGGCTTACAAGGGTTTACAATTCTAGTGGATATCCAATCCTTCAGTACCACAGGATCAGCAAAAATCTGGCTTGGTAATAGAGGCTCGTTGTCCTTAGACCCTCTGAGTTCTCAGGATTCCCTGCCAGAGGAACAACCGCATTTCCATGTGTGAGAACTTCGGCATCAAACTGCAACTGGAAGGTATACACTTCATCTCGGAATGGACTTCAATAGATGAATCACACTCAGCCTGACTCCACGAGATTCACCGGCCAGTGCAAATGAAGGCATTAATTTAAAAAAGAAATAGTTATCCGGGCTAATCGTCTTTCGGTGCATCAACCGTTGCATTGAGAAACAATAATGAAGCAATGATTGGACAAAAGATATCAGAATAAGGTATAGGCAATCACAGTGGCGTCGCTGAGATGAAAGGATCACTTGAACCAAACATTTATCATGCACTTATCCTCTGATTCCTCAGACTGCAGTCATGCACCTACAATTGAATCATGTCTTTGCTGTGCTGGTCGTGGCGGATGATACATTTGGTGCATTATTTTTCTTCGGTAAAACTCTATTAATTATTTAGTAAATAACAGTTATGGTTGAAAACGTACATGTACCTTGTGTAGATAAGAATGGAAAGTCATCGGGATTTTGCCTAGCACCGACCTACTCTCTATTTCCACAACAATTTATTTATAAGTTTCAGATTCTGATTAAAAGGTCTCTTCTTCGGTGACGGTCAGTGAGAACGGATTTGGAGTTCATGTGAATGTGCCGCATAACCAGGATCACATACAGTATATAAGAACAAGTAAACTGGGTTAGTGAGGTCCCTCCAATTGCTCACCCACATTCCATTCCATTTAAAGCTCCCCATTAAAACATTCTAGGACCAGGCTGTTGATTAAAATTTCCTCACTACAATATTTCTTTCTCTGAGTACGTATTCTTACAACTATCTGAAGGCTCTGGGGTTACTTACAGCAGCTTCCATATCAACTGCTTTATTTCATGGCCTTGAACCCTGAAGGCAGCATACAGACGTCATTCAAGATGTCCATTATACGGACCAGAATTGATGACACTGATCCCAGGATTGTTTATGAGGGAAATTGGAGGACGGGTGGAAAACCGCATGAATATAACACAACAACACATGGTGCAGTGAATGCATCTGGCTCCAGTGCATCGCTTACTTTCAATGGTGAGTAACTACTAGTAGTATGATTTAGTCATCTCTTAACATAAAGTATGATCACATTCTGATATTGCTGTTCTGATTTTCAGGAATACAAATCACGATAGGTGCAACACTGAATACAAGAAATCCAAAAGACTCTAGCCCAATCTTTAATTTGTACCTTGACAGAGAACTTGTGCTCAAATATCAGCCAAATCTCACATCCGGTGGGGTTCAAAATGTGAAAGATCAACAACTTGTGTCCATTTACTCATCCCCAATACTTGATAATGCAAACCATACACTTTTGATCAGTAATCTCGTCAAAACTACAAACACTATCTGGTTGGATTATTTTGACTTGTTCTCCTTGAGCCCAAGTACTTCATCTCAACTCCCATTAGTGTCCACCCATCCCCCAAGCAATACTCAGCCGGGAGGTATTCCTGACACTACTTCAAGTTATGTATCAACCAACACAGAGAAAAGCTCAGGCTTTAGTGTTGGAGGTATTGCTGGGATAGTGCTCGGGGTTGCAGGATTGGCTTTGATGTTCATGCTAGTGTTTTTGTGGCAGAAGCAGAAAAAGAAGCAAACTAGAAGGCTGAAAGGAGAAAGCTATAACAGTAAGCACTTCTAATAATTTGTTGTTATTCAGCTGAGTTCATTACTTGGATAGAGCGGCCACTCACAATTCATCCTCACCATTCTCCAACGTCATCAGAAAAAAATGACCCTCCACCTCCAGAATTGTCTGATACATCAGACGACACAAATTCTCAGTAGCCTTTTATGTATGTGAAAGTTCTATGACAATGAACGACCAGGATTCACCGGAGAGTATAATTGTCATATGGACTTGTCTATAAGTCTAATCCAATTACGAGCTGTTTTCTATCTTAACACGTAAACAACAATAAGGAGAAAATGACACAGCCTGCATGGACTTAGTAAAGATGAGGAAAATCGACTTCATATTGAAAAATGAACTGTTCAGCTCCGCTTCTAATACATGACCGAACAGTTGATTGAAACGATACAGTAACTGTATTCGAGTGTCTTTCTTTTAATAGGCTACTTACAAGTTCGGTTGATTGATCCCTCCTCCTCCTCCTCCTCCCTTCAACGTGATACTCATAGAATCCGCCGTCAATAATTTCTGCTCACAACAACTGTGCATGTTTCATGTCTTAAAGATGCTACCAATGACATATGTAATGCGAAAAAGTCCAACAAATTCGTGCTATCAATTCCACTGATTGTCCAATGTCCGAGCCAATAAAAAAAAGTGACAACTCGATTTCCCCTACTTCTACTTGCAGGTAGAGACGACTTGGTTTCCGGCATCAATAGCCTGATTCAGTTTCGAAACGGTGTCAGAGACCGCAGGGTCAGCTCTGTTTATGGACGATCAACCAAGTTATCGGAGAGGAAAGAGATAATTATAGCAACTTACGAGTTCAAGCCAGTCAACGCAGTAAGTGCATCATTGAGACCAGTACCAACTTGGTCACGAGCGTCTGCAGGCGCGGTTTGACCAGTGATCAATGCACCGGCGATCGTCTTAATACCATCGGAAGCGCTATCTAACCCCGATTGGGCGGTGGACACAGCATCGGCCGTAGCGGGATCAGTACTGAATGAAAAAAAATATTTCACTTAGAATGGTATTCTCAACATCAGGGGAGGGGAGATGGCAACTTACGTATCAACCTGACCCAACAACTTGTTGGTCTGTGCGAGATCGGTGACAATCTGCAGGCGCGCAACGTTACATGCGATCCCTCCGACCTGACGGGCTTGCAAGGGTGCTGTATGTTTACAATGAACAATGATTAATAAGTATAGACCCGAGATGTATCATGCATATCACGCACCAGCCTCGACGCTGATCGTCAAGAGAGCCAAAGCAAAGGAAAGGATGGTGAAAAGGAAGCGAGCCATTATAAAATTTGAGCTTTAAAGACAAGGGAGAAAGATAGAATGAAGTTGAATAGCAGAAATTGAAGGGGCGAACAAATGTATTGGCTAGCAAAAGAAGAGAAGACGAAAGACACCTGGTCAAGAAAGAAGAACAGAATACCGAGAACCCTTTCGAACCCTTCGAGCCTTTTATATGTCGTCGCTTCTATGCTTATAGTCTATCTTTTCGAAAATACGGTATATGCCATATATGGTGTTCTCCGTTGACATGGTAATCTGATGGACGGCCTCTGGGGTTCTATGTAGTCTATAAACGATATCAAAGAAATAAATCCATCAATAGTCAGCTGAATATTAGAACACGCTGCGCATAACCTTCTCGTAGATCATGGGAAGAAGCTGCATGGCGCATTTTTGCACAGTTCGCCTTTGTACTAATACTTTGATCAAAACGATATTCATCTTCAAAACCTTACCAAGGTGATTTAGACGACCGCAAGCGTCTTCCGTTTGAAAATCTAATGTCTTTATCCGATATTATTTCATCTTGAGCAGTCTGATGAAAGCAACCATGACAGGCCAACCGTCAATGGTGGGGACCCACGAATCTCACTCCGTCGCACTACTCGGGCTGCATAATCATCAATTAGCTACGTTCATTCTTTCAACCTCGCGGTTATCGCCTGGCGAACGCCGCCGTGTAAATAATACTGAATACTTTTCCCCGACGACGATCAGATGGCCTGACTTCCGGAGTTGATGATCCCTCGCGGGCTTGATGCTCCAAGAATCAATTGCAAGTGTCGATGTATTTGACAATCGCAGTCCCTACCGTAGACCTCGTCACTGGGTGCATAGCCTGCCATGAGGGTCGGAAAATCAACCTACAGTACACTGAGAACTGTACTTGAAAATCAGATATTTCAAGTTATAGATTTGATGACACAGAATCGAATCCCAAGCCGTTGCCCCCGGTCTTAGCATACCACAAATAACGGAGGTTCAGTAGGTACGGCAAAGTCCGTTATCACGTGAACAGCCACATCACTGGCGTGTGTGCATAAATGCATTCCTGCCAATGTTTCTTGCATCGACCGTGTGATTGAGTAGACGACATTCGATGTCGCCTGTTATCCCCAGACTTAACAACCAACAGAAAGCGCTAACGCAAAAAAAAAGAGAAGCATTTTGAACGGGAATAAATTTAGCTCCTTGATACTTACAACGAGGGGGTTACTTATCGGAGAAGCACCGCCGTACAGTGCTGTTAAAACCATTCATTTGTTTCTCTTAAAGTTACTTGGTGGCTGGTAAAAAAAGCTGACAGAACTCTCTTATTCGTGTCTATCATTCAAAAAAGTGTCAGTTCAAAGCATGTCAATCAGTCAGTTTAAGTCTTCTTTAACCGAAAGAAGGAAGACTTAAACTGACTGATTGACATGCTTTGAACTGACACCTTCTTGAATGATGGAAACAAAAAAAAGATTACGACCATCCATCTATCCATCTATCCAACTACTTCTCAACTGGGTATCACAGTGCCCAAGGCAAGTCTCTGAATTCCATAAGGAACTGCATGTCTTGGAAGCCAGCGGGTGGGGAGAATTGCGGGATTCTATTTGTCGAAGAATCCGACAAGCCTGTGACCCGATCACATGTCCACGATAGACGTGGTACAAATGTACTAGATCATCTCATCTTTCTTACAAACTCTCATCTTGTTTCGTTCTCTCCTTTCACGTAAGTACCTTTGATATAGACGTCTCGGAATAACGAGAAGTGTTCTCGTTATCGAGACTCTTGTTAGTGATCGACCGGTTCCAAAACCACAGCAAACCAAAAAGAAGATACATGAGAGTCGCATTGTAGCCACGATTGTGGCGACTGAGGCACAAAGAAATGAGAAACGAAAAGAGGGAAAAGAAAAAAAGAACATATGTCCACTCAACGCTACTTTATAATAAGTTAATCCTCTTTCTGGATGGACGGTACTAAGCCTGAGAGGTATGCCCATCTCGTCAACGAGGGAGCTGTCGCTCTGGATGGGAGTTTGGAAACCTTGCATGCCGTTCCCCGAACGGAAAGAAAGAAACGAAAGAGATTCAGTTGGAATTTAGAATGGAATTTGTAAAAGAACGGGAGGGACGGGAGAAGAGGGGGACCCACATGTCACCCTGTTGCCACCATACCAGAAATAGATCAAATTCTACTTATACACCGCATGTACAAAGTAGTGACTTACTGTCAAGTTTGGATAACGATCCTCGTCCTATTCAACTCCAAAAAAAAGTACACGTACGAACAGACATGAGGACATGGAAGAGATTCCATATCCACTCGCCCTTCAGCAATGTCAGTCGACCTGTACAACGACAAATCTGTTACTCCTTCTCAATCACAATTGGTAGAACAGTGAACACGAGGGAAGATGTTGATATAGAACATTCTTCCCAGCTGACGTTGAGAGCTGAATCTTTCTTGACCGAAATAGAGTGGAGTGGTTTGTTCGTTTGGGAAAGAGCCACTGAGTGAAAAAGTCGGATTTGAAAGGAAGAAAGAAGTCATCAGTCTTTTGCGTTACTATGCTCCTTGCGAGCCCCCCAAAAAAGGGGGAAAAGCAAGAAAAAATACACCAGTCGGAACCACTCACGGGAGCCCAAGCGCATCCCACAAAATAGGGAACGTATCAAAATCTATAACTTGAAATATTAAGTGCCGGATTCACACCCAACGCGGCATCAAACATCACAGCCTCGATTTGGCTTTAGTCGAACTCGAAGTACCGGTTACCGGTAAGCTCCCGTTCTGACTCCAAAATATCTTCTTCCTTCTCGTCTGAGGAACATCCATTACTCGAAGGCCGACTTTAGGACTAAACTCGACTCGTGTTGGTGGCTGTGAAGGTACATTTGGTAAGTCACGTTGTCTATGTTCGGCACGATCGGCAAGATCTTACGGCCTCGTAATAACCATGCGGAGTGATAACCCGCTCCTTTTCATTGGATCCATCACTATGCCTTCTGAACGACGGGAGGAGAGAAAAGCTTCCAGTGGGACAGAAGAATACCAGAGGTATAGGTCCTAAGGCCTGTGCGATTCAGGATGCACCATGGACTGCATCGGCATCGTCTGCCAGTCTCTACCGTCGGCTGTGGTCACATCTTATTTGCACATCTTTGTCAGAGGTTGAAGTTCACCGACTTTTCTCTTCAAACCTAGGCTTTTCATCTGCGACCATGTCTCCGTCGACTGTCTTGTTGCCTTCGGGATCTCACAACACTGCCCCCCAGCAATCTGGTCAGACTCCGGGTCGTTCCTCTGAAGAGGAAAATACAGATCGTCGAGGCACGAAACGCCTCTCCGAGTCTCAAGCTCTCATGCAACGAGTTTGTGAAAAATGGAGCAAACGGAGGAAGATGTAAGAGGCTACTGAATCTCATCGTTTGACGAAACGACATGACTACAACTTTACTTTGCAGAGAGGAACATCTCAAGTCCTTCAAGTATACCGCGATGTGGTATGCTAGGACCCAATCAATGTACACAGCCATAGGTACCAATTTTCGTGTAGCCTGGGCTTTGGCAAATAACTCTGAGGACCCGGACCTTGAAGACATGTAATTATCTCTTACCTCTGTGTTATCTCTTCGGCCGTTACCCAAGTCTGATACTTGATTCGGTACAGGACAGACACCGAGAAGACATGGCATGGAGCTACTTATGCCAAGTTCCTCGAGCATGCCTCAGGCCTAGAGGCTCATATTTTAGAACTGAGGAGCGAAGACAGGTCAGACGATCTAGCACACTTCATATCTTGGGTACGTGGCCGTTTTCATAATTGGGTGACTGTTTATCTCAGTTCGTGATTCCGCTTTGACGATGAATTCACCAATTAGCTCGAGGCTCAAGCTAGCCAGGCAAGATCCGCCGACACCAAGTTACTGAAACCCAAGATTCTCTCCTACATGCTAGAAGAACCTTTGACAGGCAACTTGAACCCACTCCTTTCGGAGAAAAACAAATCGGAACGTGGTTTCAATCATCCTTACACTGCTGCCCTCCTCTGCCCTCGTAAATATCGTGCGAAATTTCTGGCCGACCCCGGACAGTAAGTCAAGATTGTTTTCCATCTATCCTAAGCTACCTAGCTGATAGCTTCTTCAGAATTACGAGGAAGATGAAGGACGGTATCATCAAGGTCGATAACACTAGCTTCCCCTTTTTCTGTTGGGACCGGGCACAGTATGACGAGGAAGACATGTGGAAAGGTCTTTTCCGGAACGAGACTCTAATAAGGGTATATTCGTACCTCCCTCGTTTACGGTTTAGCTGATGACGTTGTAAAGGCAGCTCGTGCGATACTTTTCGGAGAGAAAAAGGCAATCAACGGCATCGATCATCCCTCTGACGCCCCGCGAAAGTGTAATTCGCGCAACAACAGTATTGGTAAGGTCGATGAAGGTTTCATCGCCATGACTTCTTGTCAGGTAATTATTTCTTCGCAGAGCTGACACTCCTCGACGCATTTCTTTGACATCGCTCTTCTCTCCAGGTCCGGTTTGCCCTTTCCTCTAAGGAGAGCTGGGGAGTTGTGGACCAGGACTTTCGTTACGACGTGTTCCATAAAGACGTCGTTTCCAAATTCACCGACAAGGAGGATATTTGGGTCCAAGATACCCTGAAATGGTGGAATCAGTACGTTAAATTTATGCCTCCTTCCTGCTGCCTTCTCTGTGAGCTGATGGACCCCAGACAACTTTTCGGGCTTAGATCACAAGACACGGACGTCGAAACCGACTCAGATGAAGTATCTGATACTAATGACCGCGAGTTTCTGGAAAGTACGTGGGATGAGTACGCCGCTATTCAAGCTGCTAAAGCGGCATCAGCTGCGAGTGAGACTGTGGGTGGGGCTGCGGGTGGGACTGCGGGTGGGGCAACACCTGCACCCACTGCTGCTTAAGCTCTCTTTTGGTCTGTTGTTCTGTTCATCGTACATCACCATCACATTGGCTACAGAACGCTGGGGCTCATGCCCCGTACATTACACGCTCTCATTGCATGCTCTCGTTGTACATTACATAAAGTTTGTTACCCTTGAACGGGAATAGCGTGGGGGGGTTATTATCGAAGAAGGTATCGCCGTCCTGCTCTACAATACTCTTAAAACCATTTATTTGTTTCTCTTACTGGGTAGATAGTCAGACAAAACTTTTTTCACGTGTCCATCATTCAAAAAAAGTGTCATTATTTCAGTTCAAAGCACGTCAAACAGTGTAATTCTTCTTTAATGCACGTAAGTAACCTTTACGACCATCAGCCCATTCATCCATCCGCCCAACGACTTCTCGATTGGGAACCCACTACGCTCAAGGCGAATCTCTGAATCCCATCAGGAACTGCATGATCTGGAAAGCGGCGGCTGGAGAGAATTGCGGGATCCTATTATAAGCCGAAGAGAATCAGTACCAAAGTTCACAGCCAAACCAAATAAAGACTCAGGTCGCATTTGTAGTCACGCGCATATAAACGCAATCATGGGTGACCGACACAAGAGAGATGAAGCGAGGGAAAGAGAAACAAAAAAAAAAGAAACACGAACATATGTCCACTCAACGCTACTTCGTAATAAGTCAATCCTCTTTCGGAGTGAACTGTACCAAGCGGTACGCCCATTTCGTCAACGAGGAAACTGTCGTTCTGGATGGGTGTTTGGAAGCCTTGCAGGCCGTTCCCTGCACGAACAGAAAAACGAAAGAGATTTAGTGGGAATTTAGAGTGGAATTTTGGAAAGGAACTGGAGAGACGGGAGAGGAGGGAGACTCACAGGTCATGCTGTTGTTATCATATCATAGGAGGTGATTATGATGATTACGATGAATACTTATACATGTGTGCATATATCGAGGCACTTACTTTTGGATAACGATCCTCGTCCTATTCAAGTGTCCCAAAAAAGAAAAAAGAAAGCACGAATAAGCACATATACGGCGACACAGAAGAAAACTCATAACCCACTCACCCTTCAGCGATAAGAATAAAATCAGCTAACCCATGTACAATAACCGATCTGTTACTCTTCTCAATCACATTGGGTAGAACAGTGAACGAAGGAGGCAAGCTGTTATCGCCACGAGGGAAGACGTTGATGTCGGAACATTCTTCCCAACTGACGTTGACAGGGGCGTGGATCGCCTTCTTGACGTCTTCTCGATCGAAATAGAGTGGAGTGGTTTGTTCGTTTGGGAAAGAGCCGCTGAATGAGAAAAAGAGAGAAAAGAGAGAAAGAATTAATCAATCAATTAGTCTTCTCTTCGTGAACTCAAAACAAAAACAAAAAAAAAGAGAACACCAAACAGAACCAATAATCATAATCAACGACTCACGGGAACCCAAGTACGTCCCACAAAATAGGGAACGTATCAAAAACCCTATAAATGTTAAACGCTGGATTCACAGCTAACGCAGCGTTGAAAATCATATCCCAAATATCACATCCTCGATCGGCTTCTGTGGATGTACCGGGTAAAGGAAGGAGGCCTGTTGGTGGGTAGGTAACGAATTTTTCCATGTAGTCGGCGTAGTTGCAGCGTGCGGCGGTGGCGTCGATGGATGCCATTGTTTTGTTGCTGTGAGTAAGGGTTTTTTTTTGGTTTGAGGAGTTGAGTGAGCATATGTAGACACGGAAAGAGAGGGAAAGGGAAGGTCCGGGGAGGGTTGGATAGGTCGTTAAGGTCATGTCAAACAAAGACTTACTCGAGAGCGAAGAGAGCTTCGTATTTATGAACAAAAGCCGCAGCTGGAATTTGTTCTTGGACGACGTCCCATCCGAGAACAGCTAGATGGAACGTTGTTGAGGCGTCTTTAAAATTGGACTGGGATTATATTAAGGAACTTACGATCGGAAACCCAGATTCCTTGAAGATCCAAATCGAGTTGATCTGGGTTTTCGAAGATGAAATTGGCGATGTCTTGAGAATGGGGTTTTACGGATGATCGTTAAGTACGTTCAGAGGGATTAATGATACTTGAATAAGAAGGAAAAACTTACAAGGCACATACATCCCAGCATACTGGATGAATCAAAAGAAGCACAAGTGAGCATCACCGACCTGTCCAGGAAAAAAAAGAAGAGAAAGGGAACCGTACACTTTCACCAGTGATAAACAATTTCTTTCCTTTCAATTCTTCAAACACCTCGAGGAACTGTTGCATGAATCCAACGACTTGTTCTGCGACACCGTTTTCGTCCTGAATAGATGTTTGTTTTTTTGTTTGGTTTTTCACCGGACATAAACCAAAGCGATTCGATTGGTTAGGCACGAAAATTTTTGAGTTGTCAAGGGTTACTCTTCGTATCACAAGGAGGAAGGGTAAAGATGGAGCTACTCACAGTGATATTCGGTGTACCCTGAGAAAACCCAGTCCCGACGGGCTGTTCTACGAAAAGAATACTCGAGAGGTTGGTCCAACTGTGGTCGTTGACGATCGGTTTGGCGGTTCCCCAACTCCAAGAGAAAGGCTAGTACATAGGAGGTACGTGAGTTCAATAAGTAGAACGAGCACGAGGAAAATGAATGTGAGTTGAATTGAATCGTTGGGTATTGGAGAACGCGGAGGTATAGGATAGATGGATAGGATCAACGAAGAAAGATTTGTGAAGACGGTTAGGCAGGTAGGGTGGATAAGCGGGATTGTCAGTAAGTACTTACTCCGTTCTCTTGAAGAAGACCTTCTAAGGAAGAGCATCCTGGTCCACCGTTTGTCCTATCAGAATAAGACGCGCGTCAGCAGTGCAAATAACGGAATTATCCTCGTTAAAGAAAGTTTGGGGACGTACCAGAAAATGATATCATCGAGACTTCCTTCAGGACCAGGAGGGAAGAACCAGAAGAATAACTACGTGCCGAAGTGTCAAAAACGAAAAAGAAATGGTGTACCAAAAGAATAGAAGAACATCGGGTTAAATCGAGAGGCGAGAGAAAAGAGTTTAAACATGAATGATGACTAGCAGGGGCACCAATAAGGATGAAGGGTTTTCAACGCACCTTCCTCGTCTCGTTCGGATCAGCGGATATAGGCAACAACCCGGACCAACTCGGACCAACATCAAAGTCAACTAAGGGTATGGAGGCTCCGTCGACGAAGAACTCTGTTTTAGTGACGAATGTTGGTGTGGGTATGGGGCAAGAGAATTGGGGGGAAAAAGAAGCCCCGAGAACAAAACGGAGTCAAATGCCACGACACGGAAAGCCAAAATAGTTTCGAGGCAGCGATAAGGGAATAGTTAGTCCAAACTTCGACGTCAGCTCTTCTATGACTTTGCCCAAAGAAAAACGCTTGAGCACGCACCTGAAGCCTTGGGATTCGAAAATGTGATGTTCTTCACCGTCGCTCTCTTCTCCAACTCCTGCTCACCATTCACCGAACGCTCTTTGAACCTCTGCACCGCTTCCGCCTGTCGAGCATGAAGCTCCTTTTTGTTCATTTTGAAGCCATAGGAAAGGTCTGTGTTGAACACGAGCACCGTGAGTGCAATGCTCAAGACGGTAAGATAGAGTCGGGAGGACAACATCTTTCTCCTTGAAGCTCTCTCTACTTCGTGAGCACCTGTGGTTATGGATCAAGGTTCTTCAACAGAGGTTAGCCGAAGCTGTTGAAAAAAGTTATTGTGGAGTACGTACGAGTCCAAAGTTCCCCGAGTCTCCCTGCCATCATGATGGACGGCTAGCCCTTATATACCCAATCCACTTTCTCAGCAACCTATCACTGTCAACCACCGGAATGGTTCAATGACGCTTAGAAGCTTTTTTTTTGTTGGTAGCGCTCGATCCCGTGGAAATGGTCAGCTCATATCGAGTCGAGGTCCGAATGGAGCCCATACATAAAGACCGCGTGCTGCTTGATAGGTAGAGATATCAGAGAGATTTGTGATAGGTTCGTCGGTCGTACCCATGGGATTATTGGGATACGTTGATATGCGCATCCTCGGGTTTGTGATTATTGGGTGAGCGGAGCGAAACCCATTATCTAGCAGTGACCCTAAACGCAATGCACAGCCACCTGCGCTGGCATTTGAGGCTGTGCAATTTTCAAACTCCGATCACCCCTTAGGCAGTGGTGCCGTAGGTCACCAATGCGAAGCATGTTTTTTAAGCATATCGTGTCTAGAGCATGTTAAGGAAGTCATACCGTATACGTGCGCGCATGGACATGATGCATGATGGTGGACCGAGGGGATTGATGACAATGACCGTTCCGGTCAAGACGCATGCGGGATGCCGGTCACATTGCACGTGGCATGCCGCACCATCAAATGAGGTAGGCATGCGGTAAGTGGTACCACACCTTAGTTCGATGTATACCATGACATTCTCGAGCTCTGCTGTACGATGTTATACAACAACCCAGCTTCTGAGAATGAATACATGGAGAAGCTGTTCAGGTTCGTTATAAATATGTACATGATATCTACAGCATACCATACGTACTTTATATAAATTTTCTTCCTTATCTATACCCGCATCCACATGGAACTGCTGTATAAAATTACACTTGCAAGTAAAAATGTCAAGGAGATGGATCACAGAAGGAGAGGGATATGGAAAAAAACTGGACAGGAACAGAAGAACGTTATGTATGTAACCGAAACGGAACGGAATGGCAGAAGAAGGATGAGCACCACCGTTCACCGTCATCTTTTGATGATCATGATCCACAATTAGCAGGTCGTGTGCGCCATAAGTACTCAATTAACACCATTAGGTACAATACAAATACCGAATCATCGAGTTCGGCGGACGGAGTGGTCATAAATAAAGTCCTTCAAGTTTGAGCCGTAAAGAAAACGTTAACATCATATACATCTCAGTCTATATGTGAAGGCTCATTTAATGCTCATAATGCGGGGGAGGATCATCACTAGCTCCCTTCGCCCAATCTGAACCCAACAAACCTTCCAACCTCTGCATGTACGCATCCATCCTAGCTCTTTCTCTCTGCAAATCGACATTGGACGATAGCACTGTTTGTTGTAAGTTATTAATTTGCTCTTGAAGGACTTCTGATTCCTCTCGAAGTCGGATTTGCCTTTCTGTCAGTGCTGGAGTGATTCTGGTGGTTGAATTACCAGATGGGGCAGATGAATCTGAGTGGACTTGTAAGTTCAACAAATTGTCATTCTCAAATCAATATGTCGGCCTTCATACCTTCGTTGCCAGCAACTAGAGATTGAGAGCCGGGTGCAAATTCAGGAGCATGTTTTAAATCATAGGGCTCAATCCCTGGAAAATCGTCATCAAGTCAGGCTTCATATCTAAAGTTAATAAACTTGAATTTGAATGAACTCACAACGGGTAGGTTCCTTGGGTACACTTTGGCCACTGTTATGAACTTTTATGGAAGTTATGGGTAAAAGAGGCGCTGATTTCCTTTTATATCTCCAGAGCAGCAACACAATGGACAAGATGACTATTGTTCCTGCAATCACAGAACCGGCAATGATAGATGTATGATTTGTGTTAACTTTTGGGGATGTACTGGAAAAGGTCAGGTCAGATTAGGTTCAATTTTACAACATCCCACGAAATATCATGGCGATCTAGGAGGACTCACGTAGGACTTGTCCTCATACCCTGATTTGAAGTAGGACTTGAGGTCCGAGTCTGTGTATCAGGATGGCTTGTGTTCATACCTTGATTTGACTCGGATGTTCTACTCATGTTCGGATTACGACCACACAACTAGAAGTCATGGCGGACTCACGAAGAGGGTACAGAAGTCGATGTCTGTGTAGCTGCAGGTTGAAATGTGTGCTCCTCCCAACTTGATGCGTTGCCAATATTCAATCTTTTGACAGATACGAAACTAGAAAATTTGATAGACTTACATCGATTGCCAGTTGAAATCCGAAGGTCTAGATAAGTATAAACTTGTAAGTCAATTTAAGATTCTCAAACAAGTCAACAGGGTTGATGACTTACAGTGCAGATGTGTCGAATCTGTGACCATGACCGAATATCGAATTCATGAATGTTGTTGGGTTAAGAGGTCGTTTGCTTAATGAGTTGCAGACTTCCAGTTGGGGGTATTTGATTTGGTTGGACTAAGTTGTGATTCATATCATCGACAAAATTTTTCGAAATCAATTTAAATTAGATTCCAGTGCATAACTGGGCAACTTTCTTGATTGATTGAGCCTGGATCATTTTCCTGATCACCCCACGGGCTGCTCAGTGCTATGTACTTTGTCCCGTCAATTTAAATCATGATTAACAGAATCATGGAGAGGAGTGGACCATTACTGCGCATGGCAGATATGAGACCGTAAAATTTGTTAGGAAAGTTTTGGAAAATGATTGAAAACAATTAGAGCATCGGAATCGCGACACAGGGAAGCGTTCACATCTCTTCAGTGCTGAGCGCATCAGTCTGTATATGATACGTATCACATGCTCAAAGTTAAACCTGATTCTTGGCAAAAAAAAGAAAAGTTATTTTCAGTCAATCGAGATCATGATTACAAGAATCATGTTTTAGGCACTGCATCATTGCCGGATCACTACATTTATCAACTCGTGGATTGTATTCCGGGTCAAGGTATGCCATGAGGACCAGGCTTTGTCCGTTTTGCAGTATCACTTGCTGGAGATCTAACTCGTCGGCCATCTAGGATAGAGGATCCTTTCACAATTTCGTACATGTTTCAAGTCCTAGCAGAGCTATGATATGCATAACGCTCATATGTAATGTAATATCTATTCATCTAGTGCATTCATATCTAAACATATTATACTGGCAGCTCAATTCCATTCAACGGAAGCTTTCTTTACGCATTCTTGAATGATCATATCATCTCCGGAATGGACAACAGTGACTCGTAAACAGAGCGTCAAAATGTTGGAGACTCCGCGTGACGGCGTTGAAAAAAAATTTTACTTACTTTTCGAGACAAGATTTCCAACCTCAAAGGTTAAACTACTTTCCGACATCACATACATCTCCTTCGTCACTTCCGAGTCCTTTCTCCCCGCATTTAACATTATTACCATCTACTTACCCAACTAGCTTCTAAACGAGGTTTCGACGGATATATTAACGCCCTCCTCTTCAGGGCGAAGCAAATTGAAGAAACCTCGGGTCGAAAATAAAGTTCAAAGGGTTGGGCCCGGTTGGCGTGCACGCGGAAGTTGTCTGATGACTTTCATCCTGATCTACAGGGCGATTAATAGTCGCTGTAACGGATATAAGCTCCTATATATACGGGACGAGAGTGCCAGTGCTTCATCAGATCTTTGATTCGAAACGTTGGGATCGAAGGTCAGAGATGTAAGGTGGAGATGTTGATGTATCAATGTCGAAGAGTCCTGTTCATCCCCGTGACATACCAACCCCCGAAACGCCATCCGGCCTCCAGGCAGCCCTATCTACTACATACTTCGAATTCCATCTATTCAATCACGCGTGTCGAGCTGACCAGTCGAGGAACAGCACACTCTAACAAAATACTCTTGGAACCTATGGTCTCTCGTGAGTTCCGGATGATTGAACGTCATCAGATGGCGATGGCCTTGATAAATCGCTACGACTCTTTTCGGGTCTTCTCCTTCTATTTTCAGACGTCTCCAGAGGTTCGGTAACACCAGAAGGTATAGCATGCGGTACGACATCTGACTCTGGTCTGCAAACGAGCGATGATCTCTATAAAAGATATGGGCGCGCAGCAGAAAGGCCGTTGGTTATAAGTTGTTGCTGGATACCGAAGTTCAACGGCATGCGGAGAGGCGGTCGTTTGTAGCAGTGATAGCTGGCAAGTACCGAATAGGAGACGAAGATAAACGACACAGCCACCAGCGCCAGTCGAGTTTAGTGAATATAGTAAGGACGAGTGCTCCTAAAATTGGCCTTGTAACCTAAATCGAATTATGTCATGGGTCAATTCTTGGTACAAACTTGCCGAAGTAGCTGAACAAAGGTGCATGCCTGTCACACATCACGTGTATTCCTTGTGGGCATTTGATGAATACATTATACATATTATCGATTGATCATTGTTGCTGGTGGGATACTCTCGTCTGAGACTTCGACTGTCAGGTGGCAAAAACACAAAGACACTATAATTTAGTCCATAAATAGAGGTCAAGGGAGTAGATCAAGGAGAAGAGATACATTAAGACACATAGTGAGGAGGAGGATCATCACTAATTCCCCTTGCCCAATCTGAGTTCCACGCACTTTCTAGCCTCTGCACATGTGCACCCATTCTAGTCATTTCTCTCTGTAGCTCAACATTTGATGATAGCATTGATTGCTGTAAGATTCTCATTTGCTCTCGGAGTGCTTCTGTTTCATTGTGAATTTGCATTTGCCGTTCGGTTGGCACTGAGGCAGCGACAATAGTCGAACGAACAGAATTTTGAGGCAAATTCGGGGCTGTTGATTCTGAGTAGGGCTGTAAGCTCCTAATGAAATTTTGAAATCGGTATATTGGCCTCATACCTTCATTGCAATCAATGTCAGAGTGAGGGTGTTGCATGAGGAATAGACATATGTTTCAGATTGGAAGGTTTTGATTTCTTTTTGTATCTCCACACCAACAGAAGTATTGAAAGAATGACTAGAGTCACTGTAATGACTGAACCAACAGTGACAGGTGTATGATTCAGTTTAGAAGGGGCATCAGGTAGAATAGGTCCATCTGGGTGAATTGTAGATGCACTGGAAAGGATTATGTAAAGCTGGATTGAATTGAATATAACTGTCCTTTGGAAGGACTCACATAAAAGAACTCTCTGTGGTACCAGTACTAATGACTAGCATTTGGAGGCTGACTTGATCTACCAACAATTGGATTCTATCATTTCATAGGAGCACCCAGCTGGACTTGATGTACTTATACAATGGTTGTAAAGAGGACTTGGAGAATCCAAATTGAAATTTCTGAGCAACTTGACAGGCTGATTCATGACTTACAATGTAGAAGATGTGTTTTGTCTATCCAAGTAAAGAGGATCAGATTTTGGATGCCTGAGAGAAGATGTTTTCAATGACTTACAATTGGGTACTTAATTCGGTTGATAATAATTGTGTGCATAATTTTGTGCCTTTTTTGGCTACTTACGAGCTGCGAATGGGTTCAGTGAAAGAAGTCACAATTGAAATAATCAGACCTGGCCACTCTATAGTTGGATTACTTTCTTGATTACATACAGACTGTTATTTTGGTTCAGTGAAAATCAGCAATGAAAGATTTGACTCTGGCCCCTTCTTTAATA
>ML180262.1:3407-20945 GCA_004369135.1 Dendrothele bispora CBS 962.96 | reverse complement strand
GTTATATTTGGTACTGCGGTATATCAGTACATACAGATACACACCAACTCCCTTAAATTCTGAAGGCTCTATTTTGGAAGAGATGAAGGAGTGTCCAGGTGCGCTATATGTAGTCAATAATATTAACAAGTAGATGTGGGCCATCGCTTCGCGTGGCAAATACGAGGCCCAGTTCGGAAAAACTGAGGAGATTCAAGCGCCCTCGGGTTTCTCCGATACTAAATGGGGTAAGTACCTGGGAACTTCTGTTGTCAAGTTTAGTAAGGACGAGTCCCTAAAGGGCCTCGTAATAATGAAGCATTCATACGGCTTGCATTGCATGAAGGCCCTGTAATCCAAGATAACTGGATGGTGGTAGGAGGTAAAGTCAATAGATCGTACAAGCGTCAAGTATACTCTGTATTTAGATTGAAGATAGGAGGAGGAGGAATTTATTAAACGGACTTGTCTCAAAATCTAGGAAATTGTCCAAATTGGGGGGGAGTACTGTTGTTGTCCAGCAGGAACAGTTTCAAATTGATACAATATATCAGATGGGGGTTCTAGGTGTGTACACTAGCATGATGTATGATAGAGAGCAATATACTCAGGTCCATGGGAACATCACGCCAGATCAGCCTATGTAGAACGTCCATTCCATCTGCATGAGTGTCTAGATCAGATGTTGATGTAAGTATGAACAGCAGTTTGCATGACTGCTGTCAAAAGTAGACAGTATAAATCTCAGTCCTTACACGTGTTGTCCACGTAAAGCTTTGTATTCCTACCATTAGGTGTGTAGTTTGTCCCTCTCCCTCCCCTCTGTCCTCTTTTATATCTTTGAGGACTAATTGATCTCTTGGGTCCAGCTTTCAAATATACATCCTATTTGTGCCATGCGTCTTCTAAACACCAAGACCTTTGAGGTCAAAGAATTCCTCACCGACGCGGATATCCCTATTTTTGCTACTCTCTCGCACACATGGGAGAAGGACGAGGTCACGTTCCAAGACATCCAGAATCTCGGGAATGCCAAGAGAAAAGCAGGCTGGTCAAAGGTCTGGAATGCTTGCAATTATGTCCGGCAATACAAGTATGATTGGATCTGGATCGATACCTGTTGCATCGACAAGTCCAGTAGTGCCGAGCTTTCCGAAGCGCTCAACTCGATGTACCAGTACTATGGGGGCGGCAGGGTCTGCATCGCATACTTGAGTGATGTTTCATGGGGGAAGAATATCGAGGAATTGAAGCAGAGTCGATGGTTCAAGAGGGGATGGACACTGCAAGAGTTGATTGCACCTCGCTACATGATCTTTTTGGACCAGGATAGGAACAAGATTGGTACTCGATACAGCATGCGAGAGGTCATCTCTGAAGTGACTTCTATTCCAGTGGATGTTCTTGAGTGGCCGGGAAAGATAGACAGCTACAGTATTGCACAAAAAATGTCGTGGGCTGCATCTAGGGAAACAACAAGACCAGAAGACATGGCATATTGTCTCATGGGGCTTTTTGGAGTCAATATGCCACCAATCTATGGTGAGGGGGGACCAAAAGCATTTATGCGATTGCAACAGGAGATTATCAGGTACTCTGATGACCGTAGTATCTTTGCCTGGGTGGCATTGCAGGATTACAACCGGGAGAGAGGATTATTTGCAAGCTCCCCCTTGGAGTTTGTGTCCTCCGGAGATGTTGACGTGTCGGAATCAGTCGCTATTGGCAATAAATCGGCGTTTTCTTTCGGCAACAATGGTTTGCGCATCTATCTTCCTCTGCAAAATCTACCAGATTTGGGGGAAAATGTATTTCTTGCTTCGCTCCATTGTCGAGCAAGTGACAGAAACATTGGGATTTATCTTCAACAGAAGGACCACTACTATATTCGATTGTGGCCACATTTTCCCCTTCCCCACATTCATGACCCATCGGGAGAGTTGAAAGAAGTCGTGGTGAAGGAGAGCACCATCTCTCGGCAGCAGGACAAAAGCGACAATTACGAGATCCCCATCGAATTGAAGCTTGGTGATTCAAGAATCACTCTCCTCAGTGAAGATAAGTACGACGAGAATCCTCACAGCATACAGTCCTCGTCGTTGCATCGTAATTCAGTCCGTTATTTCAGACTTCGGACTAGAAAAGGAAATGAATTCAATGTCAATCTTTGGATTTCATCCAATCTTACGCTCTACGGGTCATTCTTAATCAACAGCACTTACATCCCCCTTTTCTCCCATCACCTTCAAGACAGTCTACTTTGTGTTGAAGACAGCAATGCCCTGGTGTCTTCTTTCATACACATGACTGGAGACTCTTCGAGGACACATATTGTTGAATTGAATTACATCCCTTCATCTAGTGCCCAATTTGAGCTCTACCGTCAGATAGACGAATTCAAAAGCTCATCACATGCTTTGAGCTCAACAAGTATGAATTTCATGCTTGACACTACACGGTTCACTTCCTACTTTAAATGCATTCACCCAGCTGTCCCATCCAATCTTTTTTGCAGTCAGGAAGGAAAAAGGTTATATGCAAGACTCTCAGACCTTGGTGAACGACATGATATTCATTGCATCCTTGCATGCTCCGCGTCACATTGTGGAGGATATGTCTTTGTAGTGCTGGGCCTGCGTACTGAATCTGAAGGTGACATACCCTGGATAGATGTCACTGTATCATCTACTCAATCTCCAATCTCTGACATATGGGAATCTTATCTTCCTTCAGGCTCAAGATATGGGCACAGAAACAAGCAGAATGTGACAGTTTCACCCTCGGGTTATTCAAGTTATTCTTACAATTTCACTGTAGAAAAGAAGACATTAGGACTTGTTTGGTATCATGTCGTTGTTACGGAGCAGAAGATGAATCGGAAGAAGAAGAGTTGGAAGAAGACCCAATGGAGTTGGATAGGTAGTGACAGAATATGGTCATTGGAAGCTGAGTAGCATGGTCATCAAACCATCTTAAACGAGGAAAGGTTGAAGGACCTAAAATGGGCAGGATGCTTTTGGTGGAACAAAGCGAGGACATTAGTATATCCCAGAACTGTTATTCTCCAATAATTTCATATATGCACAGTTTTTACGTCCTTTTTGATACAAATCTGCTTTCATGTTATTCATGTAGGAGAGAGAATAAATATCGCCGATTGTCCCTCTCGCGAAACTACAGTTTCATAAAAATTTAAACCATTATGATGTCTACTATGTGATGATTAACAGTCATTTTATCATACTTGATCCGAAGCTTCTCTATTTTGACCTTAGGATGGTGGAGGGAGGGAGGGAGAGAATGAGGGGAGAGGTCTTAGTGAGAGCGAAGGGAGAAATAGAGAGGAAAAAAGGAAGGTTGGCTCGGAGAAAGTGAACAGGAAAAGACAAAATTGGAACCCAGTATGGAACATAGAAGGAATGGAATTCGGTGTGTATAATAAAATGAGTCTTGAATCTAGAGACACTCAGGGACATCTTTCTCCTAAGGATCAACTATACTCGTGTTTTTTTGATCAAGTGATAGTGAAATAGAATCTATGGGTAATAATTTTCTGGTCCATCTACTTTTCGATTGCTCCCAAAGTGAATGACGGAAATAGCTCAGAGAGCAAGCGAAAGGAATGAGAAACCTGATGGGGTGGAAAATAGATGAGGAATGCATAAAACGCTGATGGAAACCTCTCTATACCTGTCCAACTTTCAATGTCCAGTAGTCCGATTTTTGCTGGGAAGAACAACCATAATATATTACTTGCCATCTTTTGCTATGAGCACAGTCCCGTTGTATACGTAGCAGTGGTGTACCATTGTATCGTAATTTACTTCTACTTGGACCGGCACTTTTGCCACTTGATCCATTGAAACACAGGGTACTTGTGGTGAACCAAAAATTCATAGTAAGTAGGTCACCTTCTCATCCAGCCCATCTGAACGATCCAGAATGCCAGTGTTATACTCTTTAGTATCAACTCACATTCCTGCATTTCACCATCCTCTAAGAGCGCCTTCATGAATCTTCCTCCCGACTCTCAGGCTCATTACATCTGGACTGTTCTGTTAATAGGAAAATTAGGAGTAGCATCGACTATTATTTGGGGGTATCTGTATAGTAAGGGAGCAAAGTTGAGGAGTTCGATACATCTGAGGTCAAGTAGGAAGCTATACTTAGATAACGAGGGAATCGGATGAGATAGGTTATCTGCGCTCTGGACCGTTTGTATGGACATCAGAGGTAGGAACTAGCATGCAGGAAAGGAAGTGTTATATAAGGAAAAATGTTGACATGAATATTGATACTGGAGTCAGAAAAATAGCTCAAGAGGTGTTTATCACTCGAAGACAAGTGGATAATAGTTGATCAAACAAGCCGTCTTTTCTCCAGCCTGAAGTCAACATAATATGCGATTTGAGCGATCCAAGTGCAATATATACGAGTTATCTGTGGACTCTCTTGGTAATCTTCAGTCTGTTAATATAAGCTCGCGCGAAAGGTGGAATCTTCACTCGGCAGTCAGTAAGAGCTTTACCGGCTCGCAGAAGCCGAAAACTGCCCTAAAGCAGTCTCACATGGCTCTCGTCAGACACGATGAGTGACGTCAATCTCGCTGCTCCATCCTCATGTGCTCTCAAGAGTCTCATCCCTCCGCCGTTGTCGAGGTCGCAAAGAACACTGATTCATCAGGCCGAGACCAAATGACTCTGGAGATCCTTTTCATGCTACGAGTCGTACCCTTCATTCGGATTACACGAGTCTGCGACGGAGCATACACACGCAGATGACGTTGAAACGTCTGCAGAGGAATTTGGATCAGAGGGATGAAAAAACGATTGGCGTATACACTGAGAGTAATCCAATTGTCCAAACATGCACGCATATTCACTCACGATTCTCTCGACCCACTACTTCTCCAGTACCCAGATCATCCTCCCATCCCGTTACCTCGACAAATCTCTTTGCTCCTCGCTCTCTTTCCCAAGCAAAGGCCTGACTTTTTGTATCACCGCATGTCCCGCAATCGTAAAGTCCGCAAACCAAGTCTCGCTCCCAATCGCCAACGTGTCCTCTTCTCCCTACTACTCGTCCACCTACCTCAACTATCTAAGTCTCTCCCTTCCTCCTCTCTCCTCTATCCCTGAGCCCAATGTTTCCCCCGTCGCCTTGCCCGACATCAACTTCCTCATCGTTCCAAGATACTTCTCACTCCTCCCGTTCAAGCCTCAAGCCATGTCTGGGAACTTAAGCTAAAAGGCACATACGGTTCCGCTCCCGTCACTTCTGATACATTTTTCTCGGGAAACCACAGTCCATACAAGAACAAGTATCAACCTTTTGAAGCACTTCAAACTTGTCAAGTTATATCACGATCACGTAGGCCTCGAATAACCCCGTTTCCGTAGTCTAGTCGTAAATAGCCGGAAGGGTGTTTAAAGAGTTTACTGCCAGTGCTGATTATAGAAGTGGGGATGCCGAGGTCTTTGAGGACGTTTTCGATGCCGGTGTATTTAACCAAAGGTGGTTTTTTCTGTAGCAGATTTACTTATGTGAGTATCTGAGGCGGGCTGGATTAGTTAGAAGATAGATTTGGACGTGAAGTAGTGGCGAATAGTAGAAGACTGTTAATGCTGACCCAGACTCGGTCTTTTAAGTGCGTAATTGAGGACCATGCACCGATCCTTGATCGGATATCATAAAGACAACAGTGTTTTTTGTTACGCATATCGGAAGTTGACTGTAGGCCTGGGATGTAGAGAGATGTGCTGGATAGGAATGGGTAGAGCTTATATTCCTCTCAGATATCACATAGTGTTAACTTGACTTGGAAGGATCTAGCTATAATCCAATCTTTTATACCCCTGGTAAATGACTAGGTAGTTTTAAATGTTCAATTGACCTATGATTGCAGTCTTGTAGTATTTGAAAGAAGTGCATGACTACATACTTTATACTTGAACGGTCATTCCATTGCAGAAATCGATAACCACCCCAAGAAAGTCAAATAAAAGTATTGAGATTGAACTGGTAGACTATCGGATATAAGTTTTATCCCAGATACATTCGTGTTTGAGTACATACTCAAACTCCTTCACTGGCTAGGCCTAATACTTAATGTCTTACCCATTAGTATAAAGTCGCAACTTAAGATCTTCCTATTCGAAAGATATGGTTAAGAGTGCATAACTCGTATCAACACATTGATAGGAAAGATACCAATCGAAAAAACAGCCAAATTGACTGAGGAAGTACTCTGGTCTAAATCTTTAATTCGTATTGGGGCTTGAATGAAGTAAAATCATTGACTCATCAGCCAGAGCACTTGGGAACTAACAAATTTTTAATTTACTAACCACTTCAGACAATATGTACAAGGGTTAGCATTCAATGCTGCAAGACATGCTTGTTTTGGATGTCCGTTGAGTTTACAATTCCTGATTGAAGATCATCCTCTTTTATCCTCTGTTCCATTTTTCTTTCAAGTCTGCCTTTGGTTCACTGCTCTGGCTTTCCTTCATCTAGTATCAGTGGAAGTGATATTTAAATAACAAGGATCCGTCCAGTAGCATATATCTCCGTTAAAGGCAGGATGTATGCGCAGCTGAAGATATAGAAGTTAATAGGAAGAGTTGAAGGAAGAGTGCACCGGAGAGAATCGTAGTACTCGTTGAACACAAGTCACAATATTGACTGTCTACCAGAAGTGGAAAATAATCAATTGATCAACAGAAACCGGGACCCGACGATAACATACACTGGAAGAAACAGATTTTGAAGAAAATAAACAGATGAGTTTGTGTTCCTTTGATCTTTTAAGCAACGAGTGAAGCTCGAAGATTAGCAATGATGGTAAGGTTACGCCGGTTACGGAAGCACGAAACCTGCAACTAGGTGATTTGCCTCGTCCAGTTGCTTACCCTCATGATCGACGAGTTGATCTGCTAATCGTAAGCCTGTTGTGATTAGCCGCACACTCGGTAGACTTAGAAGGAGACATAGTACTTACCAGTCACAGGCGTAGAAAGGAACCAACCGAGTCAAATCTTCCGAATTGAAATTCTCACGCAATGACGAGTCACGAGATATGGTTGGAGGAGTGACGTCACTCGCAGCTCTCGTCCTTCACTGACACTAGCACTTCCTTCTCCTTCCGCAGGCAGTCCTATCAGCCCTATCTCGTCAAATGATAACGGACACCTCCTGGTCAGCTTTTCCTACTCTGCTACAGATATCTATCTCACAGTTTTCAATGGTTCGAAGGTAATGAAGGCTCTGGGCATGAATGGGAAAAGATCCAAGTGCACGGATGTTATGAGCGCGACTTGAAGTGACTCTATCTGGGATTCCGGTAAGTTTCTATCCCAACTGGTTCCCATTTCTCGCGGTCGCGTCATGCTCTAGTTTGATCTGGATAGGTTCCAAACAAGATCATTCTGCTGGCGAAAGCACGCGTTCCTCTTCCGCTAACCACTTATCTCCACACTGCCTCCCTGCGACACCAGTCTACCTTGGATCTTATAAACACTCAAGTCACGAAATTCAAGCAAAAAACCTGTTTGCTGACTTTCACTGCTGTGGAGTTTGCTCAGAGCGCTGATGGTAGATTGCCGCTCGCTCGCTTTCTTCCTCCGAGGACTTTACCGATCGAAAATCATTCTATTCATTTCCACTCATGATGTTTACCAGACCATCTCACGACTCTGACCACAGCGTCAGATGCTCCTTGGTCGGCTGGATCGATTGGTACATCTGAGATCCTCCTGCTTTCCGGAATCGGACCGAATGAAGAGTTGGGGCAAGTTGGTGTTGAATTGAGCTATGGTTTCAGCTATGGTGGTGCGTGTCGTACGATTTTCGAATTCTTGACAGCCTTCCTTTCCTACTGTTTCCGGCCCTTCGACTTTCCTCTCATCCCTACAATTATTTTTCTTTCACAGTAACTCTATCTAATTATTGAAGTCGTTCTAGGCAAGCACCTCCTGGTCCATCTATAGCTTCAACTCTAACATGACACCATTCGTCGGTCTGATCCTTCAGATCAACTCTCAAACCATGACGAGCGCAAGAGCTTGTAATTGTTCTGTAGATCTACGAGTTCGAATACTGTAATTGGGTTCACGGGGATTACTCATTATGAAGGTTCCAATGACCCTAGCTCTGGACCTGGTCTGCCCATATCAAGCTTCTGTTTGTTTTCCCGGCTGTGGTTCGATAGAAGTTACTGACATCGAATGCTGTGAGTCTTCCATTCTTGACACCTGGCAACCCGCAAAAGCTCATTACTGCTTTTGTCATCCTCAAGTCTGGTACGTGGTCTCCTCTTTCTTTTACTTCTGAGGATCGTGTTCATCTACTGATTTTCATGATTTGGAGACGTCCCTCGCTCTCTCGCTTCCGCCAAAGACGGAGCCTTCACCTATTCGTAATCGAAGATATGGTCTCCTCACTAATGAACGGAATATCAAAGCTATACATATACCTTTCCGAGACGTTGCTACCTTTCTCAACGCTACATCCTGGACTTCACCTTCCCCTTCCATCATTGAACCTTTCCGTGATTGGGCTATTGCTCGGGGATGGAACTGATGCCGACAGGGAGCATACATTAGGAAGAACCTTATCACGGTGGATCACCCTGTCGGAATTGTCAAGATAAACTGTGACTCGGACGCGATGAGCTTGACGGACTCGAGGTTGAGGGTCAATGTTATTCATACTTAGATGCTAGGGTTGTGAGCACTAAGTATTTTCGTAAGTATTGCACTGCTCTACCATGACCTTCTGCTATACTGATTCCAAAAATCACTAGAAGGTGATATTTCTTACAGTCATCGGTTCCTGAATAACAGTCTATGAGGGCCTGTGTACACTGTCGGGGAGAAGTGAGTAAAACTGATCAAAGAGGATTATGGTTAGCTTAAAAGTCTCATTCCAAGCGGATTTTTCGATGTATAAATCTTTCAAAGACGTGACAATTTTTACATCAAACTAACATATTAAAAATGCCGAGTCTCGATGACAAAAAACACCTAAAAAACTCATTCATTCATTTTCTTTCCTTTCCTTGGGCCCTTGGAGTGTTTAAATATCTAGTTCGTTTTTTTTATTTCCCGTGTATCTTTAACTACGATTATTGCGACTCTTTTCGATACAAACAGAATCAAACTTGACAACTGTAGGCCGCTGTATATTTTCTAGAACTTTCTGTGTGATCATGAAATGTATGTATGTGTATAGCAAAAAGAGATTCGATCGTGTGTTGAGTTGGGTTCAAAAGGGAACAAGACGGGCAAGCATGCTTGGCCGGGGCCCCCCTTTGTATATGAATGCGACACAAACATACCAGCAAGAAGTCAAGTAATATTTTGGAACTGTGTAATATGTTTATATCTGTGGTACTACTAGTATTTGTTACCGTAGAAACTCATGCAATCGGTGTTTAATTATTAACAAACTGGTTGAACGAAGTGAAACTGTTAAGTTTGTTTCTGGGAGGGATGGAAGTTGTTGATTACGTTATAGTTTTTCTTATGTAATTTGCTAGTGTGTCGTTGGGGGCAAAGGGTGTGAATTCTTGACTCTTATGTAATAAGCAATATGGCCGGCTCTCGCGGCAACGCCCGCTACCCACAAATTCAGTGAAGGGAACCACACATTCGAGAGAGATTCGACATCATAATACATGCAATAAATAACAGCATTTTTCACCTTAAGGTGAACCAGCTAGACTCCGAGTTCAAGTGAAACTCCCATCTATCTACAAGACCTGACACAAACTTGCCGGACTAACATCAAGCTAGTCTCCCCTAGGCAGGACAATATAAACATTGACACTCACCGTGTTAACATCAAGCTATTATTCCACATTTGTGCTCCTGCGTACCCTGTCAGCATATTAATTATAAAAGCTTTGAAAGGATTCAGCACAAAATTGACCAAAACATTTCTCCCAAATTGTTTGACCACTGCATGTCATTACAACACTGAGAGTCTGGCAATTTACAGTTATGCGGAAATAAGCGGTAATCACTTCAGGCACCCCCCCTAGAGGACCTCCTTAGGTGGATCTTTCTATGCATAGACTCCACCTAAGAGGCCCCAAAAACCCGGGTCTTCCCAAATTAGTGGGAATTCCCAAGGCTTTCCCAAAAGCACAAGGGAAATCCCTTTCACATGTTTGGGGAATTCCCTGATGTCTTTTTCAGAGCCAACGGGAATTCCCAAAATTGTCACATGTCACACTTTTGTCTTGCTTTTTCCTACTTTCTCCCCTTTGTTTATTTCCATTGATCCTCAGCTTACTTTGCCTATGCACATTCAGTACACTCAGGGGAATAGAGAAAATGTGGATATTTCATATGCTCATGATCTTTGATCTCACAGGAGCTAACATAAGTTCAAATACTCTCAAAACATTATTCCCTACCATACAAGAGGTCATTTGAAAGGGACATTGATAGTACCAATGTGATGAACTGACACATGCATTTATCACCCACAAATGACTAACAAAGATATGTTCAATTAGTAAATGAGTTTTACATTTGTGTGTAAATTCTATCATAAAAATTGATATATATCTGCTATTGTGTTGATTTGTATTTCTGTTTGTAATTTGTAGGTTCTAGTTATCCACACAATTTGTATCCACAACCCATGAACCTTCACAGAGATTGATAATGCAAAGAAGTGATTATCTGGGAATTCCCCAAGTCCCTCAATGGGCATTGGGAATTCCCCAAGTCCCTCAATGGGCACTGGGAATTCCCCAAGTCCCTCAATGGGCACTGGGAATTCCCCAAGTCCCTCAATGAGAACTGGGAATTCCCCAAGTCCCTCAATGATAACTGGGAATTCCCCAAGTTTCTCCATGGGCACTGGGGATTCCCCAAGTCCCTCAATGAGAACTGGGAATTCCCCAAGTCCCTCAATGATAACTGGGAATTCCCCAAGTTTCTCCATGGGCACTGGGAATTCCCCAAGTCCCTCAATGGGCCCTGGGAATTCCCCAAGTCTCTCCATGGGCACTGGGAATTCCCCAAGTCTCCATGAGCACTGGGAATTCCCCAGGTCTCTCTAACTATTCATGTTCCCAATTTTCAGAACATTACATTATTAAACATTCAACATAAGAATGACTAGACCATCGCTAAGCATTTCTTGTCCTCTGCGGGGTCATTGACAGACCTTACTATCATGTTCTTTAGGTTTCTCACTAGCTAGTTGATGACGGCGGTATTATGTCGATGCAGGTTTATTTAACGACTCAATCATTTAGTAGAGTCGATCTGCGGTACACGATACTTGATATCATCTTTATTTATTCAAGTTCCCAATATTCATTAAATATTCATCATAAGAATGACTCGGATTAGACCAGCGCTTAGCATTTCTTGTCCTCTGCGGGGTCATTGACGAACCTTACTCTCATGTTCTGTCAGTCTCCCACTAGCTGGTTGATGACGGCCGGAGATATGTCGATGCAGGTTTGTTCAATGACTCAATCGTTTGCGCAGTAGAGTCGATATTACCGTACACGATACTTGATGTCATCTGAATATCATAAGCTTCTGTCGCTGCCTTCTCGTGATTGAGGATGAATGGTAATCTTAAATTATCCAAGAGTTTTTGTACTTGAAAGAGCCTTTTGTACTTTATATACAGCCTTTCGTACTTTATATACAACCTATCGTACTTTATATACAACCTTTTGTACTTTATATACAACCTTTTGTATTTTACACAGCGCAAAGCAGATCAGAACGGCCAGCTAACTATAAAAAAATCTGCTAGTCGAGGTATAACTAATCCCAACGATTATCTCCTTTCTCTCTTCTTCTCTTTTCCAACGAGACTTCTTATGCTCGTCTTTGCCTCTTGTCCCTATGCTCGTCTTCGCGTTGCCCGTGTCCCTCGTTCTGCCCCGCCGAATTTTTATGGGAGCGCTCCCTCTCGCGTTCAGCGATCTCCTTGTCGTCTGCCGCTCTCCTTTTTTGACTCTCCCACCGTCTAATGTCCCTGGAGATGTTCCGTTTACGAGCAGTCGGCTTGGATTTAGGTATCCCGTACTTCGGCTTTGGCACAGGAGGCGTCGGAGCCTGAGGTTCAGTCACTGGTAAGTCCGAATCGTCGCCAGTAGCCTTGGCTCCCGGTAGCTTATCATCCTCACCGAGAGAGTTACCAGGGTCTGCAAGATTGGCACGTGTGCGGGATCGACCACGTGCATGGGCTTGCTCACGGCGGTCTTCAGGACTTGGTGAACGGGACACCGCACGACGAGGGATAGGAGACAAAGGATTAGGAGACCGTGAAGGTTGAAATGAGGGGCCGGCGTGGGAACGAGAGAGTGACCTAGGCTTGGAGCGGGTTCTGGGTGTCTGCTTCCCTTTTCCTTTGCCGTTTCCCTTTCCTTCAGACCGGGAACGAGAATGAGACCGAGAATGAGACCGAGAACGCGGACGAGGATGAGACGAATCCTTTTCCTTTTCCTTTCCCTTTCTTTTTCCCTTGGTGTTGCATTTAGGCAGCTCTTTGTCATTCATTGCCATCACCCATTTATAAGAGTTCTTAACTCGACACAGGGTGCTTCCATCAGTCCCTGAAACCACAGGAATCTCACCCTGGTCCTCGTCTGCAAGCCCCTTTTCCACTAAAAGAAGAGAAACGACTCAGAGATACCGAAAACAATAAAACACGCTAGAGACACACCTTCATTCCACTCAACTAATCTTAAAGCCTTTTTATTGAGTTTTACAATGATTTCTTCCTCATCTTTACCCTCTTCATAAGCTTCCGCATGGCCCTGGAGTTCTTGAAGGCGAGCTCCGCCAATCTCGTAAAGAATCTTGGCGGGGATGTTGGTTTCAGGTTGTGGAGCGTCGTTCCTGGGACGCCAACGTCGCAATGCCAGTTTTCCAGGCGCACGCGATGCTTCCATGCGAGGTCAGCGAACTCTCTCCAAATAAATTTGCCAGATTTCCAATTGTAGGAGGAGTCGATTCGAGCTATATAATAAACGTTGAGATGCATTAAAAACTGAGAAATGAAAGGCTTACACAAGTCGTATCGTAACACATAAGGGATAAAACGTCGATGAGCATCTTTATTGGAGTCGAGGGGAATCTGGGCTGCGGCTTGGACTAAGGTTCGGTGATCCGAATCAACCAATGAGCCGAGTCGAAGGTTGATATCCGAGACACGGAATAAGGCAACAACATCAGTGAGATATTGGTTGAGTTGAGTTTTGCTGCGAGCACGCATATCCTCAAACTCCTGCCCTGCACCAAACATAACACTGTGTTCGCCATGGAGGTCGACGATGAAACCAAAACAGCAGACGCCAACATTTCGATTAGCGTGCCGACACTAGAAAAAATATGAAGTGAGTCTAGTGAAAGAATAGATAAAAATAATAACGCACATTGCTGTTGAAATCTTCCGCTATTGACTGGATTTGACGTTTCGATAAACCCTTCTGAATGACCGGTAGAGCGTTGGCTTGATACAACGGCTCGTACCAATCAATCAACCACTGGAAGCTTTCTTGAACTTTCTTCTTGTCCTGCCAATCTCCCCCCAATACCTCCCGACGCTTTTCCTCCCACCGTCTTTGCATCCAAGCGATCTGTTGTTCACCCTCCTTCGGCTTTTCCCCTTCCTTCTTACCCCCTTCCTCATGCACGAGCCACTTTTGCCAAACATTCCACAAATTCCAACCACGCAGAAGCTTCCGGGAATCCCCAGCTGTGCGAAAGATAGCTGAAAGCGGCTTGCCTGATTTGAGGGCTAACGCGCGCTGCTTGCCCTCGTACTCCTCGTAGTTACGTTGAGCCTCAGCGCGGACGTCTGCATCGACAGGGCCCGGTTTACCGTTAGAATCGTCATCGAGATCGGAAAGGTCGACCTCATCGTCTTTTTCCTCGGTGTTTGCTGTAGCATTTTGATTAGGAAATGTTTTGGACTTTCGACTGGGTTCCGAGTTATGAGGCCTTGGGTTACCGTAGTGACGTTTGTTGGAACACATCAGAGGGTCCGTGTCGTCGTTCTCTTCTTCTCCTTCATCTTCTTCACCATCGTCTTCTTCACCAAAAGGTGGGAGCGGGCTCAAACCTCGACTGACACGCTTGCGATTCTCTTTTTTCCACTTCTCCCTCTCTGTCTTCTCAAAGTCATCGTCTTCCCCTGAATCTGATTCAACGCCCTCGACGCGCTCATACACATAGGAACCAGCTTGATTCGTTCGACGGGGACGTTGACGGGCATTAAGAACGGAGCTCGCCTCGTCAATAACATGACTATCACCCTCGATTGTCCTATCTTGAGGTGAAAGGCTGCTCTCTTTACCTTTGTCGTCACCCGAAACAGTCTTGGGACCCACTGGGTCATGATCTTCATGACGGATGGGGGAGGAGCCCACGACTCGGGACGGTGGGGCACAAGAGCGACTCGGAAACGGAGTAGGATCGGGTGAGAGCAAGGAAAGCTCGGAGACTGAAAGTGATAAGACTTGGAGAGCTTTATCATGTGCACGAGCGAGGGTAGTACTGCCATCTTCATCGGGATCTTCTCGACCGGCTGCGTCAATTACACTACACCACATCATGGTGAAGTCTTCTCGCAAGACTTGCTGTACTCTATCGGTAATCTCGAAGACCTCGCCCTCTTGCGTCAAGGCATAGTCACGGATAATCCGCAACGCTTCAAGTTTCGAGGACGGAGAATCGTTTGGGGTAGGCTCAGAGAGAACATCTGGTGGAGGAACCGCGTCATCTTCTGGAGAGGGTTGCGGAGATCTGGAAGCCGCTGGGTCTTCTCCAGGAGGAGCGTCATGATCTTGATGGTCAGCTGAAGAATCGGCAGGTTCGGGAGAATGTCTCTTTTGAGCTGTGGGACGTTTGGAAGTCTTGAGGCGAGTTCGTTTGCGGGAAGAGATGGACTCTGATTTCTCCTCAGGAGGAGGACGATTGGCACGAGTCTTTCGTTTAGGAGGAGGAGGTAGCACGGCCGCACGATTAGAACCACTGGAACGTGTGCCAGATGACTTGCCCCGGGTTTGCGAGCGCGTCTCGAGCGGCATCCTACTGCTACAAAGACTGACACAGGTGTGAGGGAGAAAAAAACTAACTTCTCCATAAAAACATACATTGTTTGCATCCGTTAATTGTTTGCACTCGTTAACCTATCCATTTCGTTTCTTCGTTATTCAGAATTTACTTCATTGGGAAGAAAGAACATCACCTTACGGGCATTTTCAGACCTCGGACCTTTTCGCCAACTATACCACAATGTCCGGATATCCCAATGTCTGTTTAGTTTGTATTCTGAATGGGGTTGGGCGCGAACGTTCTGTTCAGCGTTAGGTCCATTACAATTAGGGTGTTTGTGTACATACATACATCGCATACATCCATTATTTCACTTCATTCTAGGCCAGTTCTCCGTCGTCACGACATAGGCTCCTGAACATGTTTTCTATTCAAAAATCTCAGTCAGCGGGCAAGAATAAATCGCTTATTTCCAAGAAGACACCAAATGCCACCCCCGACATATATTTCTATCTCTAGTAGGTCTTCCCTTTTCCAAACAGATCTTCATGTACATAGTCTGGAAGCACTTTAAGATACTAACTTGTATTCTATTTAACAGAGTCATTATTCTACCTATTCTATCTACTTGTACCAAATGTATCTACTCTCAAGGTATCGAAGAAAGAAATACTTACCCAGAAGACGGCAGAAAACCGAAGGGCGGGACAAGGAGAGAGAGGAGAGAGGGCAGGAGCAGTTGGTGGTACAGCGACAAGGGAAAGAGCACGTGATAGCTAGTCCGTGGGCGGTAGTGACCAGGTGCTAAGCGACATCAATCTGCAAGGCCCAGACCGATCTCCGACGGCACCGAGATCATGTGGTTGTCGAACGGTCCGAGTCTAGAGAACACATGCTCTCGGTGCTCTCGGAGAACGGTCTGGGCCTTGTGCAGATTGATGTCGCTTAGCACCTGGTCACGACCAGCTCTCCAGCTAGTTCTCACGCCCTTTCCTCTTGTCGCCGTACCCCAACCATCCGCTTTGTCTCCTCCCGCCCTCTCCTCTCTCTTCTCGTCGTGCCCTCTTGTTGCCTGCCCGTTCCTTGGTAAGTATTCTCTCTGTAATGTCTCTGTAAGTAGATATATACGTATATAGTCATAATGATAAGTAAAAATGAAATAACGACCGTATGTGAAATGAAAACAAAAAAAGTCAGTAGTTCAAAGCGCCTAAAGCGTGCGCGTACACTCTTTGGCTGGAAAGGGGATAAAATACATACGTTCGGATAGTGTTGAGTCGGCGGTCTCAATGTTACTTTGAATATAAGCCTTTTTTCTTCAACGGCTAATTGTGTTTCCTCTATATCCTCTATAGGCCAAGTGTAAATATGTCCAACCCATTTGTTGACCTCCAAGCTCAAGTTGACGACGAGGAAGACTGGATCGACGGAGAACCGTTATTTTTTGCCGGGAAGTGACGAAGAAGACTACACTTGGGGTGCTGGTGATGAAGAGGAGGGAGGGGAGAAACGCACGCACAAGGAGGAAGGTGAGTACTATCACGGAATGTACTCACTCGCGTATACCTAACCTCAACCAATAGATCATTGGGAAGATGAGGACTTGTTGGAAGTATGGCGGGAAGAAGACCACCCCCCCACCTTCGTTGATTATCTGTTAGAACGCTATACAAAACGACCATCCACACCGCCTTTGACTGGGGACGATGCCCTTAGTAATGTCGTTCTCAGGTCTGTCCTGCTTTCTACCGACAAAGCTGCACCAGATGCAAGAGTACTTTTTAAAAAGTACAGGTCAATTGACCATCGGACTTTTTGATAAGTACAGGTTAACATAGTAGGGCTTATTTGAGCCTGCGAAAGCAAACAGTAGCTGTATACCACCCACTAGACCTTTTAAAAAGCATTAGTCAGGTTATCATAAAACTTGCCCCCCCGGATTCGGACCTGCCCCGGCAGCTAGCAGTTAGGGTTAGGGTTAGGGACAGAATGGCTCCAACTAGCTCAGATAGTGTTGCTACCCTTCCACATCCCTTCAAATAGGCAATTCCACCTTGGGAGGGGTCACAATGGTATTAATAAGCCACTACAGCATGATATAAGGCAAGCTTAAACTTATTTTATAATTATTTCTCATTACTTTTTAAAAAGTCCAATGGACAATAAACAGCTTCTTTTTAAAAAACCCAATGGAAAAGTATACAGCAACTTTTTAAAAAGTACTGTACGATTTCGATCAATTCGCTCAAAAGTCATCATTTTTGCATTTTCAATAAATCTCAGAAAATCGGAAAAGTCAAAAGAAAAATAATGGCGAGGTTTTTGAAAATGGTGCGTGACGCGTGACACGCGAATTGATCGAAATCGTACAGTATGCCTGACAAAGTTGTCCTGTACTTATTAAAAAGTCCGATGGTTAACTAACCTGTACTTTTTAAAAAGTGTTACCACATCGGCTGAAAGCTGAGGACACCTTCTGGCGTATCAAGTGCAAGCCAGGACACGAAGTCGAGCTGGTTTT
>ML180261.1:4141-20964 GCA_004369135.1 Dendrothele bispora CBS 962.96 | reverse complement strand
TATTATCAAGCTAGGTAATCACAAATCTACAGCAGCCTTACTTAAGTGGAGAGCATTTTTGTCACATGAAGCTTGGGTTCACTTGGTTCCATATACTCCGGGTCACCAAAAGTGACTGTTTCTCATGCTTGAGCCATGTTAGTCCATGTCATTGTAAAGGTTTGTTATTGTCTTTCTCACTCTACACTCATTCTTTCTATGCTATATTGTGTATGTACATAGCTGTTTATCAATAGATTGCTGCTATGTACTCAGAATCTTGTGTGACCACCATTGGCTTCAATAACAGCCTCAACAACCTCATCCATTCTATCAACATACTTGTTTACATCACAGACATCCAGCTCTGCCCAAACCTCTTTGACAACTAAAATGAGCTCTTCAACAGTTGAAGGATGACAAGGACAAGCCCTAATATGAGCTTTCAGTTCATGCCAAACAGGTTTGATGGGATTGAGGTCAGGGGAAGATGGAGGGTGTAAGAAGAGTAGTATGCCACATTTCTTGGTTGTTTTGGCAGTATGAGCAGGTGCACCATCATGTTGGAATGATATATCTCCCCTCTCTATCTTCATCTCTCTCCAGAATGGTAGCAAGAAACGCTCTAAGACCTGCTCTTGATACACCTTTGCATTGACTCCACCATTCTTGCCTCCCTCTAGTGTTGTTGGCAGCGGCAGGAATAGCTGCCAACTGGCAGGTATGACCTGGCAGCTGCCGACCTGCCATGGAGGTTGCACTGGCAGGAACTGGCAGGTAAATTTTATTATCAAATTGGGTTGAATTGTCGCCATTGTTCTTTTAGTAGTTATGTTCAACTTTTACTGTAGTTAGTTTATTCTGGAATTGAACAACCTTCGACCTCCTCATCATGGGCGGATCCTCTGGCTCTAGTCCTGACTTCTTTATTACTACGCACTTTACCAAGGACAAGGCTCTCAACAATAAATCCAATTGCAGCACATATAGGTGCAATTATTGTCCCGAAACTAGTGCCTCAATTGAACACTGTGATAACAAACTCGCAAAACACCTCAAAGACCATCTTCTCTGCCCAAATGCTCCAGAATTGGCTTGAACCAAAGCTCTACACTTCCTTGACAAGAAAGGAAGCTTGATGGTCACCGGAAAGAAGCGGAAGGCCGAGGCTGGGCCTATAGAATCATTTCTTGATCGTGCCTTGACAGTGGCAGAAGAAGCTGAATCCGAGCCCCTTCTCTTGCGTGCATTTGTCTCTGCCAACTGGGCAATGCATTCCGTTGAAAACCCCTATTTCTGCAAATACATTCATTTTCTATGCCCATCATACACCCCTCCAACTAGATATGTTCTCAGTGGACATGTTCTAGATGCTGAAGCTGCTCGTGTGGATCTCGAAGATAAAGAAGAGCTTCAGGGCCGTAAACTTCTGACTCCATTGATTGATGGTTGGGAAGACCTTCGTCGACGGAGTATTTATGGCACTGTGGCTTCTCAGGTTGGGGAAGAACCAATTGTTATGGGCTTGGAGGATCTCACTGGGAAGTGAGGATGTGCCGATAGCATTCCCGAAACCACATTGAATGCCATGGCTGGGATGGGAGTCCGGGACGGTAAAAACTTCATTGCCATCACGACTGATAACCTGACAACCATGATCTCATTTTGGAGAAAAATTGAGACAGTTTTTCCTTGGGTTATAACCTTGGTGTGCTTTCTCCATCAGATGAATACCTGTATTGGTGAGATTTGCATATATGCACCCATGAAAAAAATCATCTCACAGTGTTCTCGCATTGTGAAATTTTTCAATGGATCTCATTACACACTGGGTGCAAAAACATGTATATTCCCAGGAATTACAGAGACATAACAGGAAAAATATGAATTAGCTACATGTCTGTATTTCTACTGGTATTACAAGAAAAATATAGAGTTATGTTCATACTGTATTTCCAGCACTACAGGTTGTTGACCCTGTAATATCATTGTATTGAAATTGTATTTCTTTGTGTATTTCCAGTGGTAATACAGACATGTATCCAATTCATATTTCTTCTGTATTTTCACTGTAATTCCCTGAGAAATATGGGTTTTTGCACCCAGTGACAGGGGGGGTCAATTGAAAGAAGAAGCTATGTGCCAGGGTGTAACTTGAGGTCTCAAAACAAACTGTGAATCACACTGGTACGCACTCATCTTGCACACTGTCAGTGCGAAATCATCTTGCTCTCCCCTTCAAACTATATGTTGTTGCCCTGATGCCACTGGTGAACAAAAAACTGGTTATTTACTGTAAATGATGATGTTATTTCCATTGTATTTACAACTGCATTCTGGCAATCACTCGATCAATTGATCTGCATCACGAAGCCTCTTGTTGATGCCATTGGAAACCTTGAGAGCTGAGACTGTACACTTGCAGACTGTATGCTCAAAATGATCTGTTGTGCCTGGGCTATATCTCAAATGAGGGCACAAAAAGGAGATGACCCACATTTCCTGGAGCATGCAAAAGCTGTTCTCAACAAGAGATTTTGCCACATGAACACTCCAATTCATTCACTTGCTCTATTTCTTCATCCCCTTTGCCGTAAACTTGGTGTTTCTGATGAGGCCGGAGCACGAGACTTTGCATTTATGAATGCTTGTATTGTACAGCTAGCTGTCCTAGAGTATGATTCCCCGAAGCTTCCATCAACCAGTTGATCATCATGGAGGCTGCACTACATAGTGCCTGCCTTCCAAGGAGATGAATCACAAAGCTGTCAGTCCTGGCAGTAGGCGTTGGATTCTCATGATTAGGAGCAAACCTTGTTTTAATATATGTTTCGGTACTGTAAAGTACTGTACCATTTCGATCAATTTGTCTGGTCACAGGTCACAGCCCTAAAAATTGACGAAATTTTTCGCCCAGTCACAGGGTCACAAAGGCTATTGACGAAATGATCTGGCCGTGACCTCGAAATTTTATCTCCAAAAATGGAAAATTTTTGTTGCCTCCGGCGAAAAACTTCTTGAGGTCACAGGTCCCTCCTGCAATTGATGAAAATTTTATTTTGTCTGGGTGGTCACAGGTCACACCCACTGACGAATTGATCGAAATGGTACAGTATATGGCCGTTGTCAAGATGAAAATCCATGAATAAAGTGAAACTCACCAATACTTTGTTGTGAAGATCTTGGAGAGTAATACATCAAAAAGACCTCAACAATTTCACACCCCCTTTTCGACAACCACACACTTTGTTAGCAGTGAAACCTCCACCTGCTTCCACTCAAATTGAAGCAAAACCATTTTCCCATCGATCATGTCCCAGACCCTTGATATGTTTGCTATATGGTTCCTCAGCTCATTCACCACTTGCTCAACCAGACCATCAATACAGACCATCTCCTAATAATGAGTCCCAAGTTCCCACAACATCAGCAAAGGGAAGAGGCTGAGAGAACAGAGACACACCTCCTGTGCCCATGATGTAGAGTAAGATTTGGAGAGCTCTACACTGTCTATTAGGGCTCAGCACGGATAACCCGTTGATACGCCTGGCAATATTCCGCTGGTAATTTTAGCGATATTTTCCCTCGATCCTCACTTCCAAGGGTCGTAACCTTATGAGAATATACCTCTGGGAAGCGTCTGTCCGAAGGAAGACTCTGTACAGGCGGAACGCTGTATCAACAGCTCCCCTGTATACTCCATTCACCAGAACTACTACCTACCTATCCTACCTATCAAGTGATTTATTTCCGGCGGACGCCATATTTTCGACTGCACATGATTTCGACGCACATCCGGCGGAACGGTTATCTATGGTACCCATCCTCCGGAGCTATTTCGTGTGGCTTGTAACTATACAGTACCATCTTATCTAATATTTTCTAGGGTATATAAACCGTAGATTATCGTAGTAGACCTCAGCTTCTTACCCGCTGGACATTACCTGTCTAGTTTCTTAGATAGCTCAGGGTTTTCCCTACCCAACAGACAAGAGTTGGTACAAAGAGAATAATAAAGAGTTTTAAAAGCATATAGACCCAGTGAACTAAGTTGAGAACAAGTCCTAGTAACCAGTCAAGAAGTTATCCAGTGTCCAGACCTAGTTTTCGTGTCAAAGTCTTTGTCCCCTTTTTCAAACTCAAACCCTCTCTGACTATTGTCATTAAACACCACTACCAAAAGAACTATCTACTGTCTTCCCTCGGTAATTTGGTCTTCCGACGAAACCTTACCTTCCGGCGGAACGCTTCCCATCTCGATTTCAGAAGGATTTTTATACTTCGTCACCCCGAACTCACCCGACTACTGTGTTTTTGAGGTTTAGAGGAGAGTAGAGTTTGAGGTTTATATTCATAAACCTTTTTCTTTTGTTCTGCTTCGATCGCATAGCAAGTCTCTCACCGTATCCGTACCTGCGGGTTATGCGAAGTGGAAAACTTAAACCTGTATCCAGCAAATATTATCTAAGCAGGTACCCGTATCCGGAGTATCCAACCTGCCGGTATGGCAGGTGGTATCCGGACATGCAGATAGGATGATACCTGGGTATCTGCGGATACGGGTACCTGCGGTAATACGCCTCAAGCGATTTTGCGCTTGATACCACATCTTTGACAGGGTCTTCGAACTACCGTGTTTGCCCCTTGGGTCTCCTACTACTCCTTACTCGGTGTCGTCTTAGCACTACGACTACCACCAACTGGGATGTCCACGCCTTCGAAAGCCTACGCCGAGGCCTTATTCAAGGGCATATCCTCTTAAGAACCAACTCACTGGCAGGTTTGCTTGTTACTCATCCTGATTTTACATGTCGACGACTGCTTCTACGACGACCCACTAACAGTATCTCAGTCCTGAGCAGGTAGACCTACCCTTCGATCCATCCGACCTCTCGATCCGATAGTCCGGTCCGATTCCACTTCCCGTCTCCGGTTCTAGCCCCTCCCCTGACTCATATCTATCCGTCGGCGACTGTATCACAAGACTTCGTTGACTTGTTTGTAGCAATTTACTGCACTGCCTTAGCTAATTATTCCTCACACCTATATAAGCCTGTACTCTACGTACCTCTACTCCAGTTTTCTTACTGCTTAGACGTAAAGGTCTTCGTAGTAGAGGCTCCTGGGACGATGGTTGGAGACAGTGTTCTTTTCAGTTTACATCAGAGCTTATCGTGTAGAGGTAAGGTCTTCATAGGAGGCTGGACGAACAGAGGAAAGCAGTATCCAAAGAGTTTTAAAGAGTTTCCCAAGTTTTCTAAAGTTTCTAAGAAGTCAAGTTTGCCAAGTTTCTATTTTCCTTTCAAAGAGTTCTAGTTTTGTTTCCAAAAAGAGTCACCCAAGTCGAGCACAGAGCTCAAAGCGATCACTGGATCACCCCAAAAGATTACCTACAACTTTATAAACTTTTATCCCCCATCCCCTACTCGTTTTGTTTGCATCGTCGAGCTTGGCTTCGCCGCTCCGATTCCCCTTCCTGTCGTCGCCGCGTTACTGTCTTCGACTAGAGCTTCGTATCGTTTCCAGTATCATCTGTGTGCCCTAGTAGCAGAGTTCCGCCCTCTCACAACAAAAGAACTCGCAAGTTGAGTTGTTGGTTAGGTTTGGTTTGAGAGTATTTCTCGCCGCTGAGCTACACTCAGCGTCTCAAAATTGGAGCCCACACCCGAGGGTTTATTAGTGTGCACATTGGATCTATTGGAACGATCGTCTTGTCGTTGAAAAAGTAGTCGCCGACGTCAAAACTTTGGTCGTCGCTGTTGTTTAAAGATTTCTTCATCATCCTCAGCTTGGATAGTTCCCCTGTCTAGTCGTCTCTCAGACGTAGACGCCTTCCTATCGACAGTTCAAGTTCATCAACGAGTGTTGCAGAAGATCGCAGACGAGACGCAGCGCGCAGACCATCAGGCAGCAGTTGACCAGGCTGTTATACAGTTTGTTCGTCGTACCCAACACAGTATCTCGGGAGGCGAAGACTTTCGAGTTGACGTTGCGTACTATCTACATCGTCGTCTACAGCTACTGAACAATCTAAACGTTGCCCCTCCGCCTCCGACTACCTTCTTCACCGCCGAGGAGTGTACTCCTACTCCACCTCCTACCCCGTTCGAAGAGCCTACTCCGACTGACAGCGGATTTATTCCGAGTCGACCCCCTTCTGTTACAAGTACATCAAGCAAATCTAGTACCCCTTTATCCCCTGTGCCCAGCGAATTGTCTGTGGTACCCCCTGTCCTTTTGTCTGTTACCAATCCCGAGTTATCCAATATTCCTTCTTCTACTACCCAAGAAATACCCGGTGCGTCGTCTCCAGAAGTTCCTGCTTCAACCATGTCTGCCAAACCAGCTATGCCTGTGCCAAAAGGCCAAGGCGCTCCTACCCTCTCTGCAGAAAGTGCTAAAGACCCAGAACTAGTCGTCGAGTACATCGAATCGGTGGAGGCGCTACTGAAGCGTAGCAACATCACCGACGATGCTACGAAGATTGAATGGTTTGTTGAGGTACTTAGACCTAGCTGTGAGGAGGATGTGGAAGATGCTGTTTGACCAGTTGAAAGCGGAGGTGAAGACGTACCAAGCTTGCAGAGACTTGTTAGCGACGTACTACCCTGAGATCGACGAGGAAGCCCAGAATACCCTTGCCAGGTTTAGGAAGAGTCTCCGAGAATTCAGAGACATCTCCGAGACTGACGAGAGGGGCCTCGGCGTGTACCGGATGTACTTCGACTCTGGAGTGAAGAGACTTCCAGAGGACAAGATCACTGATAGAGAAAAGGGCGAGTTGTTCCTAGAGCGACTCGACTCTGATTTTAGAGCGCGCATCATAGATCGCCTCTTCACTCTAGGAAAAGAGATAAAGAATGAGAAAGGTGGTGTGAAAGACCCAGAGCACATGTATACGAGTGATGACATTATCAAGACTGCTGTGGAGCTCGCCTCTAGGCATAAACCTCAGTCGGCGATCCGTGGAGGTGTCGGATTGGAACAGGCTTCGAGGTCTGATCATGTCATCTCTGGTAGTGATGGGTTGAGAGCTGTAAAGAAAGAGGTTATGCAGATTAAGTCCGACCTCGCAGAGACTCGGGCTGAAATCAAAACCTCGAATCAAAATAATGAACAGCTGTTTAAGAAGTCGACGACTCAGCTCCAAGAGACCCGCAAGGATTTCGAAGAGAGGATGTTGTCACTGAAACAGTCGTCAGAAAAAGAGTGGAGAAATCGTATGGAGGAACAGAACTCAACTTGGCAGAGACAGCTCCAACAGATGTCATGGCAGATGCACCCTTACCAGGCGCCGACGCTAGCGACTCCTGTCGGGTATAGTCAGTCTTATGTGCCTCAGTCGGTGCCCCAAGTTGCGTCTGCTCAGTATGCCCAGCAGAGACCTGGTGGAGGCGCTCCAGCGCCACCACAGCCACAGTTCAATGCCAGAAACCAGAGACTACCGTCGGCGAACAACAATTGCTTCTTTTGTGGAGTGAAAGATCATGTCCTGGCCAATTGTCTGGAGCTTTCGATGTATATTAGCAAAGGCTTATGCCAGATGCAAGGGAAATTCGTTAAGACTGTTCGCGGAGATACGCCTCCAGGGGCTGGTGAGCCCGGAGTGACGTTGAAGGAACGTCTTGACAAGTTCAATGCTGCTAATAACGTCCAGGGAGTCGCTGTTACCGTGCAGAGTGTCAATGTTGCGTATACAAGAGACTCATACGAGATGGAAGAGCTGAGAGAGGCTCTAAGAGAGAAAGAAAGAGAGACTGCTCAGTATCGTCAGGCGCAGGTGTCGTCGCAGTTCATGAATGGAGCTGCTGCTTACCAGCCTTTCCCTGATCATCCTGGGATGTTTGTACCCGCTACCCACTCCGAGGAGAACCTTGTGAACGGGGTCGGCTCTGCGAACGAACAGGGAAAATAGAGAGTTCGATGATGGCAGGCACTAGGCGATCGACGACTGCTTCACCTAGGAAGCCTCCGGAGAACGATCCTGATACACAGTCAAAAGAGAAAGTTGGGTCAAAGCCTCCAGCAAATGTGTTGGGTGGCAGAGCCGACGATAGAGAAGAGCCTGATGGAGTAGAGAAGAAAACCCCATATAAATATAAAATTCCACAAAAGAAGTTCGATGGTGTAGAGCTGGAACCTACAGTGAATGGGAGGAGAGTGCCAGCGGCGCCGTTCCAAGGGGTCAAAGACGTGACTAGTATGGCCAAACCTGGACCTACTGCATGACCTGCGTTCGCTGGAGGAGTAAAAGAGAAAGAAGGGAAGACTGTTCGATTTGAGCCCTCGTCTTGGAATACCAATAGGTATAAGACTGGAGGCGACGATGAGAACTTCTCTTCGATGAACAAATGGTCGAAGAGTTACACACCTGCGTACCATACTAAAGCGGAAATCGAAGACGAAGCCATCGTAGACAAGATGGTGGAAAAGATTCTTTCTGCGGAGGTGGGAACGACAGTCAATGACTTGATGGCAGTGTCGAAGAGTGTTAGAGAAGGAGTTCGAAGGAAGTTGACGATGAGGAGAGTGCCCACAGCGCAGCAGAACTTGCTGAGCAGGGTATTTGATTTTGTGGAAGAAGCTACGATGGTAGTTGCGAGCGAAGAGCCAGTCGGTGATTCAGGAGAAGAAGTCGGAACCCCTGTTCCAGAGGTTACCCCTATTCTTCCTGAAGAGTCCAAGGATGTTTCAGTTAAAGAGAACGACGTCTCTGAGGAGTACCCGACCTCAGATGAGTCAATTGAGAATGCAGGAGAGTCAGGAGTCGAAGACGTGCTGGCGGTGAACGAGCTGGCGGCGATTGAGATTCCATGGTCGGAGTGTAGTGGACCATTGGTTCCTCAGGAGTCTGCTCAAGTTTACTTCCAAAGCGGCAACCCTGTCTTGCAATATCTAGAGACGCTGAAAGATGGAGAGAAGCCTAGGTGAGTAGTTGTGGCAAGGGAATCCGAGTCCTTGAGAACAGTCTATCCAGTAGTGGGAGGCCGAGGACGTGTTGAGTGCTTGCATGACTCTGGCTCGCAGGTGGTATCTACTTCCAAAGCAAGAGCTATGGAGTTAGGACTTAGCTGGGACCCTTCTGTGGTAATTTACATGCAGTCGGCGAACGGTCAAGTGGAGAAGTCTTTGGGTATCTGTTGTGATGTTCCATTCGATTTTGGGCATATGACTGTTTATCTACAGGTACATGTCATAGAGAATCCTGCCTATGATATACTACTTGGGAGACCCTTCGACGCGGTGACAAGATGCGTTGCTCACAATGGAAGGGATGGGAGTCAAACTCTTACCCTCCATTGCCCAAACAGCGATCGAACCATCATAGTCCCTACTTCAGAAAGAGGAAAAGCCAGGCCTGTCTTGGTTCCGGATAGGGCCTCTGGTACAGACTCGGCGAAGAGCTCTGCGGAGCTGCCGAAACCAAAAGAGGGTTTTTAGAGAGCCTTGAGGAATGGATCGAAGATTCAGGAGAGGCTGCGTTGACGATCGTTGAAGGTGAAGACGGCGTGTTCAAAATAGAGCAAGTCGCCTTCCCTAAAGTTCGAAGAAAAGAGGCGAAGAGGTTGTCGAGTAATGGGGAGTTTGGTCGGCGATCTGGAAAGTTTACAAAGGAGGAATTGGTTGATGTGTATTTGGCTGCGTCCGTCGACGCTACCAAGCATGAGCCGACCTCCGAGTATACTCTAAAGATGTACCTTACTTCGAGTTTTGAGAAGTCTCCTATGTCATCTTCGACGGTTAACACTGAAGAAGGTGGTCTGGGAGTTAATTCTCAAAGTCTCCAAGGTTTGGAGGAGGGTTATGAGCCAGAGAGTGGGGTCGCCGCCTTAAAGGTGCCCTATTCCAAGAAGCCACACCTGCAACTTCGCCTTGACAGTGCTACGGATAATCTGCCTTCGAAAAGCCTAAAAACAGAACGAAAATTAGAAAACCCAAAAACAAAAGATAAAGAGAATAAACCAAAAAGAGTTCCTGTTCCTATTCCCTTGAAGGTCAAAGACCCGACTTCCGTTTCCTGTTCCGTTTCTTCAGTCTTTCATTTGTCTGTTTCTTGTTCCGAAAGTGGGGGAGACGAAGGTCGTGAGGTTAATCTTGCAGACCTCGTCGAACCTGATCCAGAGAAAGAGACGATACCTTTGTCGGTGTTCGGCTCGAAGAAGTACAAGCCAGTGGCGTTGAAGGTTAAACCTGTACTCACTGCGCTTCCAGAAAAGTTTAGAATTGTCCGAGACATCAAGGGTGATCCTTTAAAGGGGATGCCAACGTTGTCGACGACCCCTAGGGATTTCGAGCTGACAGGCAGATATACCCAAGAAAGAAAAGAGATTATTGATCGAGTGCATGGAGACGACTTTCTTTGGCCAGAAGAAAGGAAGTTGATGCATGAGTTCATGATGCTACAAGAGAAGGGCTTTGCATGGGATGATACGGAGAGGGGACACTTCAAAGAGGAGTATTTTCCACCAGTGGATATGCCGGTGATTCCGCATACGCCCTGGGTGCTGAAAAACATCCCTATACCTCCTGCTATCTACCCCGAAGTATGCAAGGTTATCCAGACCAAGATTAAAGCGGGGGTCTACGAGCCTTCCAACTCGTCGTACCGCTCTCGTTGGTTCTGCGTAGTAAAGAAAGACGGAAAGAGTCTGAGACTAGTTCATAGTCTGGAGCCCCTAAATGCTGTGACGATCGCGCACTCAGGGATTCCACCTGCTACAGATGACTTGGCAGCTCACTTCTCAGGGAGATCCTGTGGAGCCTGCCTTGACCTGTATGTTGGTTACGACGAACGAATCTTAGCTGAGTCGAGCAGAGACTACACCACCTTCCAGACACCCTTTGGAGCGCTACGCCTAGTAACTCTTCCAATGGGGTGGACCAACTCCGTGCCAATTTTTCACGACGATGTCACCTACATATTGAAGGATGAGATCCCCCAAGTCACCATTCCCTACGTCGACGACGTCCCTGTGCGAGGTCCTGCATCTAGGTATCAGAGAGCCGACGGTTCTTATGAGACTATTTTGGGCAACCCTGGGATTCGACGATTCGTTTGGGAGCATTTTCAGAACCTGAACAGAGTAGTTCAGAGGATGAAATATGCAGGAGGGACCTTTTCTGGACATAAGGCGATATTGTGCGCCGACGAATTCATGGTGGTGGGACATGTCTGCAGCTACGAAGGGAGGAAGCCTGACAAGAGTAAAGTAAAAGTTATCACCAGCTGGCAGAGGTTCGAAAACGTCTCCGACGTTCGAGGATTCCTTGGGACATGTGGAGTCTTAAGGATGTTCATCCAGGACTTTGCGAAGAAGGCAGAGCCTCTGACCAAGCTGCTTCGAAAGAACGTACATTGGTGTTGGGATGGTGCTCAAGACAAGTCGGTGAATGCTCTGAAAGAGTCGGTGATGAATTGTCCCGCTCTAGGAAACATAGATCTTGAAAGCGGAGGGGAGGTGATCCTCGCCGTAGACAGCTCTTATGTCGCCGCTGGGTTTTACATCAGACAATTGGGTCCAGATGGTGACGCCGCCAGTACAAAGTTTATTCGTTTTGGTTCTATTACGTTCAACGAGCGTGAGGCGAGGTTTTCGCAGCCAAAAAGGGAGTTGTACGGATTGTACAGAGCGCTCCTGGCGACAAAGCATCTTCTCTATGGCGTTCGGAACTTAGTAGTCGAGACCGATGCGAAGTACATCAAAGGGATGTTGAGGAACCCCGACGAGGCTCCAAACGCTGCCATTAATAGGTGGATTGAGCATATCCTAATGTTCCAGTTCACTCTACGACATGTGCAAGGGAAGAGTTTCGGTCCGGACGGTCTTTCGAGAAGAAAGCCTCATCCTGACGATGAAGAGTACGAAAATCCAGAGGATGTATATCGTCATGACACGGAGCCGTTCAAATTTGAAGTCGCCGAGGGAGAAGTCAACGACACCCTCGACTACGATGAGTTTAGAAATGACATCGATACCCGTGGTGGATTCATGATTGAATCCTTGGAGGATCTAAAAGGTGTGGTGGCTGAAGAAATAGAGAAAGAAAGACTCATTAGAAATAATGTGTCGAAGTTCGGAGACGAAGGGAGCAGAATAGTAGGCTCATTGCCTCAACTGATGCTACCTGACGAATCTGAAGAAAAAGAACCATATAGAGAGACTCACAGAAGAAAGGCTGCGAAGAAAGCAGACGATTGGCTGTTCCTAGTAGAGGAGTGGCTGAAAGATCTGAAGAGGAGACCTAAACAGGTGGCTGGAGCCGAGTATGCGCGTTTCAAACGATTCGCTCGTACTTTCTTCTTTCGGGAGAAAAAGATGTTTCGAAGATCTAAAGAAAACAAGCATCGACTAGTGGTTCAGAAGGAGGACCGACCATATATCTTCAAGTCTTTGCATGACAGTTTGGGCCACAAAGGCGCCTATGCGACTCATGCATTGATTAAGGAACGATTTTGGTGGCCTGCCATGGAACATGATGTCTGGTGGTTTGTGAAATCTTGTCATTTATGCCAGCTTCGACAGAAGGACATTGCGAAGATGGAGCCTCGCATTACGCCGACCCCCTCCATCTTCCAAGTTATGCATACAGACACCTTTCATATGTCGGTTCCGTCAGAAGGGAAGAAGTATGTTGTCCATGGACGCTGTGCATTGACTTCATGGCCTGAGGGGAGAGCCTTGGCTAAAGAGAATCAGAGGACGATCGGAGAATGGCTCTACGAGGACGTTATTTGTAGATGGGGCTGCCTGTCAGTCATCGTCTCGGATAATGGATCTGCGTTTAAGGCGGCTCTGGCTTACTTGGAGAAGAGGTATGGGATTAAGGGAATACAGATCACTCCCTATAACTCCCCTGCCAATGGAAAGATAGAGAGGCCACATTGGGATGTCAGGCAGTCGCTGTTTAAAGCATGCAACGGCGACATGCGCAAGTGGGCGAAGATGTTGATACCAGTCTTCTGGGCAGAGCGTATCACTACTAGGAAGCGAATGGGTTGCTCTCCGTACTTTGCGGTGACGGGGTCGCATCCTGTTCTAGCTTTGGACATAGTTCAAGCTACCTGGTTAGTGGAGCCTCCAGCTGGATTCTGGTCAACAGAAGAGCTTATAGGAATCCGTGCTAAGCAACTGGGCTTACATGCGATTGAGGTGGAGAAGTTGATTGAGCGAGTCGACCAAGAGAAACGGCGAAGAACTCTAAGATATCTGGAGGCGAACCAAGCAACTATTCGAAGTTGGGACTTCCCTCCTGGTACCCTTGTTCTAGTCCGGAATACTGCAATAGAGAAAGCTTTAAACAAGAAAGCGAAGCCGAGATTCCTTGGTCCGTGCATAGTCATTCGCCGAACCTTGGGTGGTGCCTATGTGCTGGCTGAAATGGATGGTTCGGTCATTGCGAACAAAATAGCGGCATTTCGAGTGTACCCTTACGCTGCTAGGCGAAAGGTCAAGCTACCTTCGAATCTGGAGGAGTTGACTGGCCTGTCGGCGAAGGAGCTTGATAGAGTCGTAAATGGACCTGAGCCAGATGATACGCCTCCTGTCGAGATACAGACGGATGGGGTGGTCACTGAGCTAGCAGGAGAAGAAAGTGGAGAGAGCAGTTGGCCTCTAACCCTCGGAGACGACGATGAGCCAGTAGGCTCGGACTCAGATCACTAGGGCGGCGACTGTAGTTTTAAAAAGTCACAAAAGGTTGCTCCGTCACTCGGAGTCTTACATTTATTGAACAAAAGAAAAGTAGGACTATAGAACAATATAGACTACTGATTGAAGAGAAAGGGTTCTGGACTTTACTCAGGTTCGTCGACGAGACCTGATGCCAGGATTCGAAGAAAGTGTTTCGAAGAAGGAAAAGAGTTGTATACAGAGAAAGGACTGCGATGTCTACACAGTCTGATAAGAAGTTTCAGAATCAGGATAGGATTGTTCAGAGGGTGCAAGGCTAGGTGGAGCGGAGACGTGGGCAACTACAGTCACTGCGTCGCTGAGGGGTTCTGCTTCATCCAAGACTTTATCTTCCTCCATTGGAGTTGGATAAGGGTCGGCAGGAGCCAGGACTTCGTCTTTCGCCTTGGCAATTTCACTCAAAGTCTGACCTCCCTTGTCGGAGAAGTCCTGAAGACGATCCTGGTGCTCCCTGAGCAAGTCGACGAGCAAGAATGCGCTGTCTTGTACGTTACGAAGGTTGAGCAGAGACTCGACTGTGTTGGACCGCATATGGTTCTGTAACATCACAATGGTGTCGACGAGTGCGCTCGTGGTCAGAGTCGAAGGGTCGTCGAGAGAAAGGCCAGGAAGAAGACATCGCGGTAGTGGTCGCCTAGGGTAAACAACGCCCACAGCGATTCCCTATCGAGTGTCATCACATTGGCTGAGCGTTTAGAGAGATTCAGAGAGGACAGCAAGCACAAGAAAGTATAGGGGACTTACTGGCCATAGATGTCAGCTCCTCTAGGGACTTGTGTTTGAGGGAGTCTTCGAGCCGTGCAACCTTCGCAGCGGAACTGTCAGCATCTACTGAAATAGTATGCTTGCGAGGAACGGTCTTGGCGATAGCTTGAGCTTGGGCGCTGACCTATGACGGGTTCGTCTTAGCCTGGCATATCTTAGAGAAAAGTTGATGGTTATACCTCTTGGACAATGGTAGCCGTTAGCTGATAGAGTGTTTGTGTCAGAGAAACCATGGGAGAAGGTAGTAAATCGTGGCTTGAACTTACAGCGGTCGCAGGTGTGTTCTCATCAACGATGACTCGCTTCTCAGACTTCTTGCTTCGACTACGTTCCTATGGGAGAGTATATGTTGGTTGAAGGAGTAAAAGGTTAAAGAAAGGAACGTACTTTCTGGGATTTGGTTCCAGGAGGGTTCGCCGGTGTGGTCGGTGTAGCATTGGGGTCGACGCTGGAACTCAAGTCAGCCATAGCCACATCCTGATCAGGATTAGGTGGTGCATGAGCAGACGAGTTCACTGTGCGCCCTGCAACGCTCAGACCACGTCCGCGTTCTCGAACTGGTCCAGAGCGAATGGTAGCCGCGGGTTGAAGAGTGGTCGGAGCCGTGGATGGGTTGGTTGTCTGACCATCCACTGGCGTCGTATTAGCCACAGCAACCGGTGGGACGTTTTGATCGCCCTATAAAAGAACTTCGCCCATGTCAGAGTTTCTTCGACGAGGTCTAGGCACCAGATGCAGACATTCTTTTTAAAAAGTACGTGTTAATTAACATGTCGACATTTTGAAAAGTACGGGTTAATTTCAGCCACATCGTAAATCTGCCCCCCCCGGATTCGAACCTGCCCGGCAACTAGCTAGTTAGGGTTAGGGATAGGTAGGGTTAGGGATAGTTAGGGTTAGGGATAGTTAGGGTTAGGGTTAGGGTTAGGGACCTCTCCCTATGCATATAAGCTCAATAAATGATGTTTTCTGTACAGCTTACATAATTGTTTAGTTATGTTTATAATCACATTTACAATGGCTCACACTTGCTCTGATGGTGGTTTTAGCTTTAAAACACCTTCCAAATAGGTCAGTCGCTGGAAATCAAGGACATCAGTATCACAGAGAAAAGGAGAAGCATCGGATCCTAAAGAAAACAGAGAGAAGAGAGCAGCTTAGAAGGACAGTTCATGAAGTCGAAAGCTGACTCTCCAGGGGTAGGATGACGGTGAAAAGGAAACTGACTTTCAGCAGCTACCACGGTGGTAAATTCGCCAAGGAACGATGTTAGTGTAGTGGGCTCGAGTGGTGGTGAAGACGAGCAGTGTCTATGCGGAAAAGCCACGTGACAACCACTGACTAAGCAGCGAATCCATCCGAGAGAACAAGAGAACAGACCTTGGGAGACGCTCTATAAGAGTACCGTGGTATATGGAGAGGGGAAATGAAAACCTTGCAACAGGAGTTGCGGTGGTCCCTTGCTCATATTTTCCGGGGTGCTGAGTGTCCCTAGAAGTAGCGTCTGGTTTCGTGAGAAACATGAAGCTGATGAAAGAAGAAAACGGGTAGGACCGTAGATGTGGGTTGTTGTTGTGAAAGAGCTGAGGATTGAGCAGAAGGTTGTTGTGGGGGCCGTGGAGTTGGCTGCCACTGTTGCGAGTCGTTGGAAACTTGCTGGGGCTCCGCTGGTTCATATAAAACCGTATGTTGGGGCAGTTAGCCTGACGGTTGGAGCAGTAACAGGGTTTGCTGAAACATGGTCCACAGAGAGGAACAAAGAAAACGCTTTTGGTGGCAGTAGCGGGAAGTGGTACAGGTCGCGTCAGCAGCGTCGGATGCCTCGGCTGTGTCGCAAGGCTGTGAAGGTCAGTCTTCACTTCCTAGTCGTACTCCGTGAACGCTTCTAGAAGTCGTTCATAGGACTGTCCCTACGACGGTTCTACGTCTTCTAGTCGCGTCGAGTTCTCGAGGAGTGGTAAAACCATCCAGCCGCTGGAAATGACGAGCCTGCAGAGAAAATGAAAAGGTGTCTCGTCACGGGTAAGGTCGAGAAAAGTTCTGCAGTACCAATTGCTAGAGCCAAAATACCTTTTAAGAAAATAGAGACGAGCCTCAGAGCGACTCTTTCGGAAGTTAGTTGAAGTCCTCCGCTAGGGACGGTGAGTGAGGTTTCAGTTAAGTGAACAGCGAGCTATAGTTTTCAAAGCTCTGCTGTTGCTAGCAGCAGTCTTTCTTGCGCATGTATGTGAGAGAAGGATCTGGTCGACTATGGCATTAAGAAAAACTTTAATTGTGCAGCTGTAAAACTTTTCACCGTCAATTCCGAATGCGTGGATTATCACCTTCTCCCTTTTTACCGTAAATAATGGATAAAACCCCACCCTCGGAAAAGGAATATACCTTAAG
>ML180260.1:0-12000 GCA_004369135.1 Dendrothele bispora CBS 962.96 | reverse complement strand
ACGGACAAACGGAACGAGCTAATCAAACTCTGGAACAGTACATTCGCATTTATTGCTCCTATCAACAAGACAACTGGTCCAAGCTTCTTCCGATTGCCGAATTCGCGTATAACAACGCTCCGAACGCCTCTACTGGAATTTCCTCCTTCTACGCCAATAAAGGTTACCATCCGAACTTTTCCGTCCATCCGGACTACGATCTCGCATCCGAAAAGGCGCGACATTTCGTAGTAAACCTCGAAGAACTCCATTCTTTCCTCCGAGAAGAAATTTCACTCGCTCAAACTCGTTACAAGTTCCAAGCGGATAAACGACGCTTGGATGCGCCGGAATTTCCGATCGGATCCGAAGTTTTCCTTTCCGCAAAACACATTCGCTCAACTCGTCCTACCCCTAAATTTTCAGAAAAGTATCTCGGTCCTTTCAAAGTAATTGCATGACCAAGTTCTCTTTCCTATACTCTCCAACTTCCGGACTACCTTCGCTCCGTCCACCCAGTCTTCCATGTCTCTCAACTTGAACCTTTCCATCCTAGTTCGATTCCGCATCGAGTTCAGGATCCGCCGCCTCCGGTCGAAGTAGACGGCGAAGTTGAATATGAGATTGCGGAGATTTTGGATTCTAAGGTCGATAAACGGAGGCGGAAGTGTCCGCTTCTCTACTACGTGCAATGGCTTGGCTATGAGGGTACCGACGAAGAGTTTAGCTGGGTACTTGCAGATGAACTGACAGCAGATGACTACATCGCTGAATTTCATTCTAAGTATCCGGACAAACCGGGTCCGTTGTCGAAAATTTTGCTCTCAAGTTCTTAGTTCCGTCCGGATCCGTCCGGACCTGAGTCGGACGAACCGAGCTGGATTCACTCAAAATTTAAAGCCAAAAAAAAAATTTTTGCCCATTGGGCGCACATGCATTCAAATCACTATATACAACTACTTATTCCGGATCCGACCGGACGACTCTACTTGTTCTCCTCCTCCTCTTCCGATGTTTCCTCTTCAGAACTCGACTCGTCCGAGTCGGCTCCGGCACGCCTCTCTTCTTTCCTCACTTCTTCATCATTGACTACAAGGGCCTCGACATCGAAGAACCCTTCCGGACCTCCCATCGCCACGTCATCATCTTCTTCGTCATCCTCCGAGTCGGTCTGGAGATCCTCCGGAATCTCGGCTCCGGCCGCAGCCAGCAAAACCTTCAGGAGTCCGATAATCCTGTGGTTCTGCTCCTCCAGGGTCGCATACTGCCGGAAGGCAGTGGTCTTGTTTTCGTCGATTTTTTTATCCATCTCATCGACCTTGGCGGCAAGCTCGCCGGCGAACAAATTCAACGCGTAGTTCGCGTCGTCATTGTCGCCGTCGTCGTGGACCTCCGGAGCCGATTTGACGCGCTTCCGCGCCGGCTCCGTCAGACTACACCTCGCCTTTGCCTCGCGGCAACCTTGACAGGCAAGGGTCCGGCCTTTTTCCTGAGGGCGGCACCGGATCTTGTGTGCGACGCACCTCTCACAAATTTTCGACTAGAAATAAAATCCAAGTCAGCGGATCCGAACCGGAGGAAATAACTTTAACCACGCACCTGAGGAGAAGACTGTGCCTTTCTCTTCTTCCTCATCTCCACGGACGGCACCGGAGGAGTCCGGGTCCGAGTTCCAGAGGACCCCGCAACTTGTTGTTGCTCCCGGAGCCGATCCGCCTCCGCCAACCTCGCAACCCTCTTTTCTTCGGCCTCTTTCCTCTTCCTTTCCGCTTCCTTCTCTTCCCGCTCCTCTCGATCCCTCCGGAACTCCGCTTTCCACTCATCTACCCACTCAGCCATCCTTATTTCCACATCCTCCAAGCCCGCTTCATACTCCGAATTTCGCGCCTCCCATGCCGTTTCGGCCTGAACGAAAGCCTCAAACGCTACAAATTATCAATCAACGGATCCGACCAAAAAATTAAATTAAATTACGTACTTTCCAGGTTCCTCCGCTTGATCTGATACTGCTCCTGCCTGGACGCATTAGGAGGAGTAGGCGCTTGTTCCGGCTCGACCGGACGCGGACCGGGAGCGACGACGTGATCCAGAAACCGATAGCGTTGACGATTGGTCTCCGGAGCCGGCGGCTCCGGAGTGGGCGACGCACGAAGCGCGGGAGCGGGAGCCTTGCCTTTGTTGCTGGAGCGAGAGGGAGTTGAAGAGGGCGACATTTTTTTGCGAGAAAGTTGAAGTCCAACCGTCCGATCCCCATCCGACTTTATTCTGTTCAGAAATTTGCGCACAGACCATCTTCATTTTTTGTGTTCAACTCACGGGGTGATTCTTACGTAATTAGTGTTGGCTCTCGAGGGCTCGAGCCTAAGAGGGGGGATACTGTTACATCCATGTATTTCTCATCCGATTCCTTCCGGACTCGTCCGGATCCGTCCGGACCATTTCCATTTCTTATCCTATACTCAACTCAATTCGTCCGGACCGGATCCGGATGATCCTTCCGTTTTCCCATAATTATTGTTCACATGTTCTTCTTTTCCTCCTCATGTTTTACTCTTCTCCATCTCCCAACCTATCATGTATTCTTCTTCATGTCATATGGGTTTTCACGCGATGATGATCTACTGAGCGTTTCCCTTCCAATCTTATTTTTCCCTCACTTCTGACATCGTGTTACTTTTGGTCCGGAACACCCTTCCGTATCCGGACCGCGTCCGTAGTATTTAAGCTCTGTACAATGTTGTATGTAGCTTAAGTCTAAAATCGATTTAGCTGGTCTCTAATCTCTGTTCCGATTCTCTCCTCGCATCTACGCGCTTCAACGTCGAAGTTACACTGAGTTCCGTCTCAGTCTAATTTAGACTTCACTCCGGATCCTTCCGGATCCGTCCTTCTCGTTTCCTAAGACCTCCGCCCAAGTTCCGGATCCGTCCGGATCCGGTTTTTGCCCGGACTTAACAGGACCCCTTAAAAGAAAAGAGAGAAAGTCCTATAGGACGAGTTCAAAGCCAGGAGGGCCCAAAGTGGTGAGGTTCATCACGGAGAGGAAGTCGTCGAGGAAATACTGAGACAGTTGAGGCAAAGGGAGGAAGAATGGATGCGTTCAAGGAGACAGTGTGTCACACTGGGCCTGTCAAAACGATGGTCAAAAGAGAACTCAAGGAGGTGAAGGGAGCACCTTTTATGTGGCAGAAATTGTGCACAGGCCCCTTCACCTACCAAGAAATTAAAGGAAAAAGAAAGAACCAATTGCTACGTAAACACGGCAGCAGTTGCTTCAATTCTCGCCTTATGGCACTCCCAAACCTTCCTTGACTTATTAAAAGGAGTTGGTAGCTTGCCAGGAGGTGAGACGAACCTACGGAAATGTCGCTGATGGCTGCATTTCCAGATCTAAAAGTATTAAAATACATACCTAAAGAGGAAAGCTCAAAGAAAGTGCAAGGTCGCAGACTTGCGCGAGTGTGCAGACAAGTCGCCGGAGCGGTCGGCTCCAAGAGTTGAAAGAGGGGAAAGGTTCCAAAAGAGATTATAAAGTGGCGGAGGCAAACAGGAGCACTGTCGTGCGGGGTTTCGGTGTACTACCAAAAGGAGTAACCGACTTCGGTATTTCCGGTGGCGCCTCCTGGGTTGAGAGACGAAAGAAAGTCAGACTAGAGCATGACTCGTCGACGAAGAACTTGATAGAGCGACGAGGACTAGCCAGTGCAGCACCCACAATCATTGGTTCGCGGAGGCAACCTGGAGGATTGGGCTGCTCGGCGAGGTATTAGTCGGCGCATCCCTCAAAATGCGAAGAGTTGTACGGAGACCGGACATAACCAACCTGTGAAAAACGGCGGTGCTTGCCAGCAGGTGTCCTCATGACTGAGTGAAAACTGTAGCTCAGGATGACCGAGGACGGTCCAAAGAAAAGTATAGGGGAGATAATACGCCTCAAGCGATTTTGCGCTTGTTACCACGTCTTCGAGAGGGTCTCCGACCTACAGTGTTTTCCCCTTGGGTCTCCTCCTACTCCTTACTCGGTGTCGTCTTAGCACTACGACTACCACCAATTGGGATGTCCACGCCTTCGAAAGCCTACGCCGAGGCCTTATTCAAGGGCACATCTTCTTAAGAACCAACTCACTGGCAGGTTTGCTTGTTACTCATCCTGTTTTTACATGTCGGCGACTGCTTCTACGACGACCAACTAACAGTCTCCCAGTCCTGAGCAGGTAGGCCTACCCTTTGATCTGTCCGACCTCTCGATCCGATAGTCCGGTCTGATTCCACTTCCCGTCTCCGGTTCTAGCCCCTCCCCTGACTCATACATATCCGTCGGCGACTGTATCACAAGACCTCGTTGACTTGTTTGTAGCGATTTACTGCACTGCCTTAGCTAATTATTCCTCACACCTATATAAGCCTGTACTCTACGTACCTCTACTCCAGTTTTCTTACCGCTTAGACGTAAAGGTCTTCGTAGTAGAGGCTCCTGGGACGAACAGTCGTCTCAGAAGAGAACAGTGTTTTATTCAAAGAGTTTCAAAGAGTTTTCCAGTTTCCTGTTCGAGTTTTCTTATTGCTTAGACGTAAAGGTCTTCGTAGTAGAGGCTCCTGGGACATTTGTTGTCACAGAAGAGAACAGCAGAATCTAAAGAGTTTTAAAGTGTTTCCCCAAGTTTTCTAAAGTTTCTAAGAAGTCAAGTTTGCCAAGTTTCTTTTTCTTTCAAAGAGTTCTAGTTTTGTTCCCAAAGAGTTACCCAAGTCGAGCACAGAGCTCAAAGCGATCACTGGATCACCCCAAGAGATTACCTACATCTTTATAACTTTTATCCCCCATCCCCTACTCGTTTTGTTTGCATCGTCGAGCTTGGCTTCGCCGCTCCGATCCCCCTTTCTGTCGTCGCTGCGTTACTGTCTCCGACTCGAGCTTCGTATCGTTTCCAGTGCCCTCTGTGTGCCCTAGTAGCAGAGTTCCGCCCTCTCACAACAAAAGAACTCACAAGTTGAGTTGTTGGTTAGGTTTGGTTTGAGAGTATTTCTCGCCGCCGAGCTACACTCAGCGTCTCACCGTTCTGTTGTGATCTCAAAAAAACCTCACACGTTTGACCTTCCGTGATCCTTGTCGCTTAGCCTCACGACCTCGTCACAACATCAACTACTCAAATAGATAAGCCTTTTCTGAGAGGGTCTCACTGGGAGGTAAATGCTCGAATGTCCTGTGGACATCCTTGGCAATATTTTTTTGCTTACTGTATGGCACCATCCATGCCGACACTTCCGTCCACTATATGATTTCTTGTGTGCCCAGTCATTACGAAGAAAGAGAAAAGAATATTATATTGGTGTATCCTAAGCCAGCGTACAAATGTCTATGTAGAAATGTTGTAATATCCCCCTCCGAGTCCTCCCCAACGGCAAGATGTTGAAGCTTAAGTATCAGACAGAGCTGCAAATGACGGTCAGAAGCTTCATATTTAAGGGTTTAAAATTTAGACTCACAAGAAAAAGAGCCAAATTGGTTTACCTGATTGAGAAAACTGAGGACGAGGAATCTTAAACATGTGAAGAATGCGGACAAGACAAGCGTGTATTCACCTCAGTTATGGAACACAAAGAAAATACGTAGGAAGGTCAATCGAACATCTTAATGAAAAGGTCTTGGTCAGTACATGGGGCGAGAAAAATAAATGATGCATACATGATAAAGTGAGTGCACACGCTTGATGCCTTTTGTGGATTGTCTACTGACATCGGTGAACTGGGCCAGAACGGAATCACATAACCCATGAAAGATCAGATCTTTAGATCTAACAGTCTGGTATCGTTACGGCCAAACCTACTCGAGTTAAAAAGGTGTTTATAGCTGATTAAGTGTATTCATCACGGTGATCTTACAACATTTCTATATAGGAATATCACGCATATACAAATAATTGGAATAGAGTTGAGGTAGGACAAACTTGTTTGTCAGTCAGAACGTCAAGAATTATCCCTAATGCATGACAGACTCCATCGAGAGCATAGTCGTGAATATCGTGTGGAGGGGAACGTCGGATGAGTTGGCGAATGAGAATCTTGTTTCCGGGAGCTGAGAAACCTTCGTGTAGCCTGTCGGACACGCGACAACGATGCGCGTCAAACTAGAACGCAGTCCAAAGGCGCGCATATGCAGACGGCTACAGCTCGGCCGCACGTCGGAGTCTCAATAAATCGAGGACGAGGGTTGACCCTCCCTTGGCGCCAGGCTGGCTAGAGTCTACTCAGCCAGACTCAGCCTAGAGGCCGCTAGCAGCTAGCTTATCCTAAGATAAGCCTACATTCCCTCAGCTTATCGCGGACGGAGTATACACGTCCGGTTCTAACATTGCTCACGGACATAAGATGTTGTTGAAATTCGACCTAGATACGAAATAGAATGAAACAGTAAATCTCTGTCTCGTAGTACCGAAGACAGAGTGTAAAGTAAATACCTAGATACGAAATAGAATGAAACAGTAAATCTAGGTATATCAGTAAGAGGAAGAATAAAATATAAATCAGTGGTACTCACCTCTGTCTCGTAGTACCGAAGACAGAGGTGTATATTAGTAACTAAAGAGTATATATACGGAGAGGAGACAAAGAGAAGAAGGAAAATAGAAAAGTGACCGGTAAGTAACCGGTAAGTATATATTTACATAGCCGGTAGCGCATACTCCTATTCATGGTGTATCGACGCTATTCCAACACTCCTCCTCACCATGAATAGCACAACATCTCCTCCTCGCATGGGATCCTAAGATAGTCCTAACAGTCCTCGAAGGCGAATAAAGTCCGCTTTGGAATGTGATGATTTTGTAAAGATGTCGGATATATTATCATTCGATGGGATATATTTTAAGTTGAGTTCATTCGATTGCACGCGTTCACGGAGAAAATGGTAATTTGTGTCGACATGCTTGACGCGATAGTGGAGGGCCGGGTCTTCAGAAAGGTTAATAGCGGAGGTATTGTCGCAGGAAATGATTGTGGGGATCTCTTGGTTAAAACCAATACCATTTAGTACTGCCCGAAGCCAGATAGCTTCTTTCGCTGCCTCGAAACCAGCCATGTATTCCGCTTCGCATGATGACACCGCAACCGTCTTTTGTTTCCTAGCTGCCCACGATACGACACCTGAACCTAAATTAAAACAGTATCCACCTATACTCCTCCTCGTGTCCATACAGTTTGCCCAGTCGGAGTCTGTGAAACCGTATAAAGTCATGGATGGTTTCTTACCACCCAAGGTTAGCCTTAAGTCCCGTGTACCTTTAAGATATCGGACTAGGCGGATTGCAGCGTTCCAGTGCACATACGAATAATTCGTAAGGTACTGGGATAATTGTTGTACTGAATAAGATATGTCTGGGCGTGTCCCGACAGCTAAGTAGATCAGGCATCCCACTAAAGAAGCGTATGGGAGTCTGTCGAGATCAGACTTTTGATCTGGTGAGAGTTTTTCGACATCAGGTTTTCGTAACTTCAAGCCGGGTTCCATGGGAGTATCAGGGATATTCGCGTTCGTAGTGTATTGTCCGAATTGTTGGACAATACGGTCGATGAGGGCAGTTTGGGATAGCGAAAAAGTATTGTTAGTACGATCACGCTGTACAGCGATTCCAATGCAATATCGAGGTTCTCCCAATTCGGATATCACCCATTTCGTCTTGATTTGGGCCTTGAATCTTTCCGATTCCGCTTTAGAATCAGAGACAATCAGGAAGTCATCAACGTGAATAGCAGTGATGATTATTCCATTTGACGTTTTCCGATAATAAATGCATGGCTCGCACCCAAGAGCAACAAATCCCCATTCAATCATTGCCGCATGGAGCGTCTTGTTCCATATGCGACCGCTCTGCTTCATACCATACAAACTCTTCTTTAGCCGCCACACGGAGTCCTCCTGGCCAGGTTCCCGGAAACCCGGTGGGATTTCCATGTATTGAATCTCATTTTCTGGTAAAACTCCGTGCAGGAAAGCAGTTTTGACATCGATCTGTTCCACATTCCAGCCCAAATTTCCAGCAATATCCAACAAAATACGCCAGGATTCCATGCGCGCAGTTGGTGAGGAAGTCTTGTTAAAGTCTCGGCCAAAAATTTGTTCATACCCTTTGAACACTAGTCGGACTTTCCACTGGATAGGTTTTCCATTCTCGTCTCGTTTTATCGTGAAAACCATCCTACCCTTGTATATTTTGGTACCTGCAGGGACCTCTGACCGCGGTATCACTTCGTAAACCTCATGGAATTTTAATGATTCCGACTCCTCCTGCCTTGCCTGTTCCCATTTTTCCGAGTCACCGGATGACTGAGCGTCTTTCCATGTCCGCGGTTCATCATCTGTCTGGAAGTTTTGAACCTCGTCGCAGACTGCTTCGTAGACCTCTTGGATTAAATGGACTTCATCCGGTCTTATTTCCGTCTTTACAGCTTCGAAAATAAGTGCTTGCAACTCATCAAGTGCAGAGGCATCGAGTTTCTCTTGGTCAACAGGAATAGCTTCATTTTGCATGGCGGCGATGGTCTTCTTCCTCTCCTCTTTGGCTGCCTCCACTCTCGCAGCACTTTCCCGGACAGCGTCCATAGCTTTCTGATGCGGAGTGCGGTTGTCAAAACTCGGATCATTCTTCTCGGTTAGACGTGCGGATCTCCGGGCCACTGGTGCCTGTTGAATGATCGGATTTACCGGCCGTTGATCAATTGGATCCAAATCAGCCGGCGGATCATTAGTGACGCTTTGATCAGGTGCCTGATCGGGTATCGGACCGGCTATATCATCTTCAACGATAGGGGCAGGCGGTGTGGGGTTGCTTTCTAGTGTAGAGGGTTGCGTAGTAGAGGGCATCATTGATGGAATAGTAGGAGAGACTTGGTGGCTTTCGATGAATTGGACATGGAATGATGATAGTATTTTATGACTCTTTCGGTGGTAACAACGGTATGCCTTGGAGTTAGATTCATAACCGACAAGTACACATTTGATGGACCTTGGGAAAATCTTTGGGTTGTTCGTTTTTATCAGAACGAAGGCCTGGCATCCGATTTCTCGGAGATGGGATAAATTGGGTTTGTTCCCGGTCCACAGTTCAGCTGGTGTTTTTCCATTTAGTGATCTTGTTGTGGTTAAGGAATGAAGGTACGACGCCGTAAGGTATACTTCGTCCCAGAGATAGTCTGGTAATTCAGCCGCTATTAGCATCGTTCGGGCCTTGTTCATAAGTGTCCGATGGAGACGTTCCACCCGTCCATTCATTGCAGAGGTATAAGGCGCCGTAAATCGGAGGGTAATGCCTTTTGATTCGCACCATTCTTTCATCTGTTCCGATTTCAACTCCCCATTATCTATTTGGATAACTTGTACCTTTTGCCCTGTCTCTCGTTCTCTTGCTTCAACCCAGGCTTTTAACGGTTCTAATGCTTTATCTTTCGCTGTTAATGGAATAGACCAAGGATGACTTGAATAATCGTCTATTATATCCATAATATAATAGTTCCCAGTTCGGGAACGTACAGCTTGGGGACCCGATAGATCTACAAACACCTTCTCTAGTCTACGGGTAGCCTTACGATCCTCTTCACGCTTCTTTGGTAGTGGGCTCGATGTCTGTTTCCCAAGGATACAGGAGCGACATTTAGAATGCGTATTGAAGTCTGAGAGATCGATAGGCATACCTTCGACGGATTTATTCTTGGCCATATCGAGTATAATTTGCTCGTATGGGTGGCCAAGGCGTTTGTGCCATGTGTTTGCAGGTGGGTCTCGGGATAGGTAAGCATGTTCCGCTTCCGCATGGATGGAGAGATCGTAGAGATGATTTGAGCGTAGGGTTCCTCGGGCGAGTACAATTGTACTGTTCTTTGGAGTGATCCATGCACCATTATCGTCGAAATGAGTTGTGATTTTTGAATGGACAGATAGGGCACCAATGGAGATGAGACGGACAGTAGATTCAGGGACATAAAGACAATCACGCAAAGTAATGTATGCGGATTTTCCAACACGCAGCTTCACATCTCCAATTCCATAGGCTGCGATTGTGGAACCACCGACACCTTTTATGGATCGAGGGGGAATAGGACGAAGAATTAGGAAGTCGGTACGGTCTGGGGAGATATGAGTAGTAGCTCCGCTGTCTAAGATGAAGGGAAATTGGGTAAGAGAAATTTTCGTGCGGGTTCCTTGGCTCAAAGCTTCACAGGTAACCCCTGTAAAATCGATATCTCTCCTCCTCTCATCCCAATCGACCGACGCCTTTACGTCTTCGAACGCTAGCCAACCTTCATACTCCACGCGTTCAGGTTCGGAGATCAAAGACGGGTTGATGGATTCAAACGAATCGCAAGCAAGACCTGCAAAATCGGAGGAAGGATTGGGGGGAGTAGAACCCGAAGGAACGGTACGCAAAACCGTATTGGTCGCTACGTTGATGATGTAGGCTTGCCCGTTACTTTCGACAACGTGGAAGTCTGGTTTCTTCGCTTCCGTGGGAGTTCCTCCTCCTTTCTTTTCTCTTTCCTTCAACCTAATTTCTCTCGACTCTGCGATAGTCTTTCCAGCCATACCACCACCCGGCGAGACACACCAATCTTTAGTATGACCGATCGGCCTAGGACATCCAGGGACAGTGCACCTTGGGCGACGAGAATTCGAATTTCGGGAGGTCTGGGTCGATAAAGCTATATCCGTAGCTTTCGAATCGGAATCTACAAGGCCCTGAGCCATGTCGAGTGCCCGCTTGACGTCGGATGAATCATACTTCCGAGCGGTGGGATTTTTCTTTAGGTCTGGGTTAGTCCCATCGGACTGTGCAAATTGCTGTGCGACATTCTCGCGAGTAGCACGGAGTTCAGGAACATTAGACATAGAGTTGATCATAATAATACATAGAAATAGTTCCGAGGAAAGCGAGCCCATGTCCCAAATACGTTTATTGAGGGTGGTGAGCTTCGAGGAGGTAGTTGAATACTTCTCGGAAGAAGAATAACGGACGTTAAGTGCTTCCTGAATAAGCTGAACCTGTTTGACAGGTCCCTCCTGGGCATGACGTTGTACGAGAAGGTCCCAAGCAATTTGAGCGGTAGTCGCACCATCAATAACTTCCTGTTCCGCATCATCTATTACTAGACCCATAAATCCAAGAATACTCCCATTATTCGCGTTCCAATTGCTATATGCACGGGGTTCGGAGTCTCGATTTGGAGGTAGGATGCGACCATCAAGGTATCCATCCGCTCCTTGATTCATGCGTAGTGTCTGAATAAATTGGCGCTTCCATGAGGAAAAATGGTTTTGATCTTTGGACAAAGAGTCGTGTTTGAATAGAGAAGTGTTCAGGGTGATAATGGCAACGGAAGGCCGAGTGGTATCGGACGCTAAAGCAGTCATGAATCGGATTTCTGTAGGAGACGGTGGAGGAGGTATGAGGGTGGGATCGTTGATGAGAGTGGGTTCGTTGATAAGACTGGGATCGTTAATTGATATGATAGACAAAGAGCTAGACGGCCGAGTTTGCGCGGTAGAACTGGTCATGCACAGAAGTGGCACACGAACAAAGAGATTTTACGAGTAGCAAGGATTTTTGCTAAAAGACACAACGGTCGTACTTGATTGAGGGGTTCGAATTTCAACGTTGAGTGTGAATCACGCAACGTAAAAGCCCATAACCTGTGGAAATTCGACCTAGATACGAAATAGAATGAAACAGTAAATCTCTGTCTCGTAGTACCGAAGACAGAGTGTAAAGTAAATACCTAGATACGAAATAGAATGAAACAGTAAATCTAGGTATATCAGTAAGAGGAAGAATAAAATATAAATCAGTGGTACTCACCTCTGTCTCGTAGTACCGAAGACAGAGGTGTATATTAGTAACTAAAGAGTATATATACGGAGAGGAGACAAAGAGAAGAAGGAAAATAGAAAAGTGACCGGTAAGTAACCGGTAAGTATATATTTACATAGCCGGTAGCGCATACTCCTATTCATGGTGTATCGACGCTATTCCAACA